>JZKD02S0270972.1:210536-248130 GCA_000966675.3 Picea glauca
AATAAATGGGTAATTAGATATAATAAATGTAAGAGGACTTATTAGAAGGTTCTACTTCTAGAAGATTCCCCCTCTAGAATGTTCTTAGGTGATGGTAGCACTATATAAAGGGGTTTAAGCAATGTAATGAGACATGAAGAGAATTATTGTATTTGGAGCTAAAGCTCAATAGGAGGATGCCCCCTCAAAGAGGCAAGTGAACATGAGAGGATCTCTTCCATAATAGGATCCATTGTATGGTGTTTCCCTACCTCAAGGGTTTGGTAATAATAAAGTTACTTCTAAGAAGTCCTCTTACATTTGTTATATCTAATTACCCATTTATTATATCTAACTACCATAGTGGGCCTTATTTAATAATATAGTGGACCTAGTCCACCTTACATTGAATGACCTCCACTATTATCACTATGGGCCCTCTGGGACCCCCCACTACCTCTCTAGATACCTTACACTCTTATCACAATCGTTCACTGTGTTGACAAATCTGTTTCCACATAATCAACACATGGATTTAGGGTCCTTCAACACCGGATATGCATCGAGCGAGAGTCAAAAACCCTCGACACATGAAGGTGTCCATATATGTGTCAATATGGTCAAGTATTAGATTGATATAGCCACTTGATCTCATGATTAAGGTTCTTCAAACACTATTGTAGGTCTAGAGTCTCCTCCTCCTACAGAAACACCCTTGCAAATCGAAAAGTTGGAACCTCCACCTCGTATTCCAAAAGGAGTACTAAAACGCTCTACCCACAATCCTAATTCTAGAGCTTCCCATAACTATTCGATTGTCAAAGATATGGGTCAAACCCCTTGTGAAATGTCGGCTTTGGAGGTGATCCAAACGTGCCCTTCACAGAGGAACGCCTTGTTATCTATTTTAGGATCTCTAGACCTGTGTGGCTCAAAGGTTATTAAGTTTGGTGTCATGGATGTTAGGCCTTTCTTACCTTACCAAATGGCCTTTCAAATCCATGTGGAGTACACAGAAATTACCATCAAACACACTGTAATTGATGAAGGTGTTTCCACATGTGTGATGTCCCTAACCTGTTGGAAATCCATTGGATCTCTAACTCTATCTTAATCTATGACTATGTTGACTACTTTTGATGAGCATTTGTTCCGACCCCACATAATTCTTCCCACTTTTCCAATTCAATTAGGTTGAAAGATAATGGAGGTTGATGTCGAAGTGGTTGATGCACCTCTTGACTATAATTTACTACTATGGCATAATTGTACTTGTTCCATGACAACAATCATGTTGTTTATTTTCTTCACTCTATGTTTTCCACATGAAGGGAAAATAGTGACGATTGATCAATTGTCCTTTTCACATGCTAGTCCTAATGCATCAGTTTGATCTTTGATCCCTGTGATCGACACTTCTCAGTAGACAACTGAGGATGTTGGTGTTAGAATGTATTCTTCTCTAATGGGTAGCTTTGATTTAATGGCACCAATTCTTCATATTCATTCCATTTCCAGTGAGTCTTTGTTGTCGATGAGGTCCATTCCTTTTTGTACTTCATATTTCAATGACCCTTGGACCCTAATTTCCCCGACTATGTCGTACGAAGGTTAGTTTCACATTGGGATGGAAATTCCACTACCAGCAATAGAGGTTGCGTATTAAGCTATTCTTAATGCTATTGCGATCCTCTCTCCTCACAGACGTATGAGGATGATCTTGTTCTAGAACTTGTATGGGTCGCCCAATCACCTTGTTTACATGATTGCCTAGACGATACTTTACCTTCAGATGAATGCATCTTAGAGGCCATGTATGATCCTGATAAGCCTTGGGACGACATGCATCATCGCTCCTATTTCCTCCCAAATCTTATTAGGATCGAACATGATGACTTTATATCTACCTTGAGTGAGATGGTTGGTCATGCTGTGGTTTCTCTAGATACACATGGTATTTATGCTGAAGGAAACATGGAGAATATTTATCCTACCGTCACAATCGATATCTCTTGAGTTCCTGGCAAAATTGAGAATGTATATCGGTGCAGATTGTTCGCATGGAGAAAATTAGATCTACACCAATGTCTTCAAATAATTTCATGATTTAATCTCTTGGTCATATGAAGAGATGCTAGGGATCGACCCCATCATTGTCAAACATGAGCTCAAGACTTATCTAGATGCTAGATCTGTTTGACAATGTCTTAGAGATGCTAATCCTAGGAAGGCCCCTACTATTAAGGCAGATGTAAAGAAGATACTTAATGCTGGCTTCATCTACCTAGTTCCCTTGACTAAATGGGTGTCCAACCCCGTTCACGTGAATAAAAATAAAGGAACCATTCACATATGTATGGATTTTTGAGACTTGAACAAGGATTGTCCTCAAGATAACTTCCCAACTCCTTTCATTGACCAGATTATTGATGAGTGTGCAAAAAGAGAAATATTTTCTTTTATGGATGGATTTTCATGGTATAATCAAATTCAAATCAAACCCGAGGATCAACGTAAGACAACGTTTAATTGTCCTTGGGGTACTTTTGCATACTGAAAAATGCCTTTAAACCTTAAAACCACTGAAGCAACCTTCCAACATACCATGAAATTTGATTTTCATGATCTCAAGCATATTGTCGAAGATTACCTCAATGATCTTGCTGCTCACTCTCACAAGAGAGTAGATCACTCCACTCACCTTTGATTAGTATTTGAGATATGTCATTACTATCGCATTTGGTTGAACCCTTACAAGTGCATATTGAGCATTAGGTATGGCCATCTTTTAGGATTATTAGTATCTGAGAATGGGATCATGGTAAATCCTATGAAGGTTGAGGATATACCCTGATTCCCCTCCCCACACAACATTCAACAACTTCAAGGTTTACATGGGAAGGCTAATTTCTTTCGTTGGTTCATAGTGAACTATGCCAATTTAACTAAGGGTTTCATGCATATTTTGAAGAAGGATACTCCATTTACATGGGATGAATGAGCCCATGAATTCTTTGATTCTCTTAAGAAATCTTTGGTATCGACATCTCTGCTGAAGCCTCCAAACTACAGTAGAGACTATTTTCTTTATGTCATCGCGTCTGAAGGGACGATTGATATGGTTCTAGTTCAAGAGGATGATGAGCTCCATGAGCACATTGTCTACTATCTTATTCAAAACCTAGTCGGCCCTGAACTTAAATACTCTCATGTAGAAAAACTAGCCTTGGTCGTCGTACATGCAGTTTAAAGATTACAACATTATATATTGCTTTGCAAAACTACCATAGTTGCAAATATCAATCCATTTCAATACGTCCTCACCAGGTGTATCATAGGGTGGAAATATAATAAGTGGATTGTTATTTTTCAAGAATTTGATCTTGATTTTGCTTTGGAGAAGTATAAGAAATTGTTAGTTTTTTTCGAGTTGATATCGAACTTCCCTCGACTAGATGAGGACATTTTTCATGATGATTCATTCGTGGATGAACATATCTTCCTTATCTCATCTTAGGACCCCTGGTATGGAGAAATTCTAATTTATATTCAAACCTTGAAGCTATCCCAAAATCTATCTAGAGACGATTGACGATGTATATGTCATCGGGCTAAAAATTACCTTAACATTGACAACACTTTGTGTCATTGAGGAGTAGATAATATTTTGCATCATTTCTTGAATCATGAGGAAGATGAGTTGGTTCTCAATGATTGTCACAGTGGGCCTTATGGTGGTCATTTATCTGGTCTTGCAACAACCCAAAAAATATTGCGAGCTGGTTATTTTTGTCCATCAATTTTTAAAGATTGTGTTGAAGCGATCAAGAAGTGTCACCCTTTCTAGGTGTTTGCTTGGAAAATGTGCTCGCACTCAACCCCTCTTCACCCAGTCATCACCATCGGTCCCTTCACCAAGTGGGGGCTATATTTTATGGAATGTAATCTAGCTTTGGCTGGGGGGCATTAACATATCATTATGGCCATGGATTACTTCACTAAATTGGTAGAGGCCATGCCTACCGTTAAATCTGATGGTAAGATTGCAACATTCTTTGTATTCAACCAAATTATAGCTTGATTCAGATTCCCAAAAGAGATTTCATTGATCATGGTGGTCACTTTAAGAATGAAATGATGAAATATTTAAAATCAAAACTAGGGTTTAATAACAATCATTCTTCCCCTTATTATCCCCAAGAAAATGCACAAGTAGAGCTGGTGAATAAATCTCTCAAGACCATCTTGCAAAAAATTGTGAGCCAGAGTAAATCTAACTGGCATCTTATGCTTTACCTTGAACTTTGGGCATATCGAACCTCGGTAAATACTTCCACCGATTTTTATCCTTTTCAGTTATTACATGGTGTGGAGTCAATTCTTTCGATTGAATGTGAAATCCCTTCCCTCAAACTAGAAATTGAGCTCCTACTTGACACATCAAATATTGAAGAACGCCTCATACACCTAGAATGTCTTGATGAGAAGCATCGAGATGCCTCTACAACTATCGAAGAGAATAAATGACATTTTAAGGTTCAATATGAAAGGTCTGTGTATCCTCAACAATATGTTGAGGGTGACTTGGTTTTCTTGTATGACCAAGCCAAAGAATCATTGGGGGCAGGTAAGTTCAACCCCATGTGGCACAGTCCTTATATTGTGCGATGTGTCTTAGAGAAAGGAGCCTATGAATTGGAATATTATGAAGGGAATATGATGGATGAGCCCAAAAATGGGCTCTACCTTAAAAGGTATTATGCGTAATCCCTCAAGCTTGGGCACGACCTTCTGTATACTAATGTATCTTAGTGTATATATATATTTTCCTTTGTGTCATTGGCTTGCTTATCAAGTTTTCCCTTGATTGGTAGATGTCAATGGATTTTTTAGTTTACTTAGGATTTGTGGACGATTCCAGTTATCATACACAAAATATAGCTTCTGCCGCTTGGGCCATTTACTCACCTGAGGGCCAATTGGTGTCTTCAGGTGGCATTCATCTAGAGCCATCAACAGATAATGTGGTTGAGTATAGTGTCATTATAGAAATATTGTGCGACACCATTTCACATAGTGTTTCATATTTGGAGGTTCTCCTAGACTCCTAGTTAGTCATATGTCATTTAAACGATAGTTACCATGTGTGAGACCATACTCTATTTCGACGATTCCTACATGTATGACTTTTGGAACAATATTTTGATTTTATTACTTATAATCACATACCTAGAAGTTCTAATCATATATCCGATTCATATGATAATTATATTTTAGATTGGAATTTTTCACATAACTAAGCAAAGAAAACACATTCATGCATGTACACATTGTAACATATATAAGTAAAGTCGAAGACCATTTTTTTTTTTATATATTTCATCTTTTCAAAAAGATGGTGTCATAGTACAAAATGGGGCTCACACCCTCAAAATACATATATGGCTGATATATAATATGACCATCACAAATATGCATGTGGTGCCAGATGCGTATCATGATAGCACACTACTACATTTGTGAGACGCGAGAAGATTCACACCACGCACGGGGTACACCCACCACCTGCCACTGCATAGCCTCTGACAGATCCTCCACTTGAACCATACTAATCCTATGCATCAATTGAGACAGGTTCTCTTGCACATTTTGCAACAATCTCTCTGCATATTCTCCCACGTGCTCATCTCCTCGGCTCCTCCATCGATGTTGTGGGAATCCCTCTGGCCCTCGCATACCTACATCTGTGTGACAACACAATTGTTAATACTTGATACCATACAAAATATTTGCATTTTTTATTCCTTTTGAAAAACACAAAAAAATGAAATATATAAAAACATTTCTTACCAATATCACAGTAAGTGGAACCTGGTGGAAAAGGCATATATGAATCCCCTCTATACTTGATATTGATATAAGAGTAGTTGTCAATGGCTATGACCTGTCGACTCCACCAGAAAAAGAATCATTATTGTAGGGGGTTGACACCCTACCACCTCCTAGCCACCTCATCATATTCATCCACCATGACATGGATTGATTGCATGGTCCACGTGGAATAATTTCTACTCTAGGGCTCAATGCTGGAACCTGCTCAAATAAAAAGCTACAGAAAATGGATGCAAATATGAAATTTCTCTTTTTCCCTTGTTTGCAATCCATCAGATGACTCTTCATATTAGCCAACAATGAGGTACACCAGTCATAAATAGTGGGTCATAAACACTCCATAACATAGAACATGAGTGGCCTTGATGCCTGGTGCAACAAGGTCGACCCCAAAATCTGTGTAAGTACAAGTACGACGATCTTTAAGCTTTGTTTATCGATCGCCTTGATTGGTTGTTGGATCCCTACTTTATCTGTGCCTGCAACACAGTGGGTGGAAATGTACTCCTCCATAGTCATACCACCCCCAACCTCTTGAGCCTTGAGATTCACTACCTCGCCTCAACGAGACAATCCTATGATAAAATATATGTTGTCCACTTCAATCATCAATGGTTTCCCAACAAGGTTGAAGGCCTCTATTTCCAGATCCCAGTAGTTTACAAGCATCTGGGGTAACCTCACTTGAGACCTCATTCCTTTGAGAGCCCAAAATTTATAAAGGCCACATATTTTTAAATCTTATTGGGCCCATGCATCCCTTTCCACTACTGCATCTATATCTTCATGCTCCCTCTCCCTCCATTCAATCACCATCCTGCAAAAGAATTTTTTTTTTTTGAGTCAAATCCTTTCAAAAAAGTGTTCATGGACTTGTAAGCGGGCTAACATCGTAACAATAATGTATAGGGCTGCATATATGTGGGAAGGATTTTCTTTTCCCGCATATATGGGGGTGTATACACGACCTAATGAACTATTACCCGCATACGCCCTAATTTACATATTACGCCCTCTAATACTAAAATAATGGGGCCTAAAATTGAAATTCAAACCATTGAAATTGAAGTAGATGGGATGGACACTTACTTGGTCCAGGCGGTTGCTAATTCCATTGATTTTAGCTCCCGCATTCGACATTGGAAGATCGAGGACAAAATGGCCTAAAATGCACTATGTGGGTTGAAAACTCAACTGATATGGTAAAATGGTCTATTTTTATTATTAGTAGAAATTTTTTACCCACTTTATATAGTTTGTGCTATTTTTTTGACCTTATGGACTAATAATGTAGTGGAAATAATTGGTTTTGTTGAGGTGTTTTTGTGGTTTCTAGCATCATACCACCCTATTTTTTGTGGTTTCGACATGTATTTTCTTTCACCAACATATATGATAGGTTGTCACTCCATTTTTCATTCTTGCATCATCCTATGACTGTGATCCATATTCCTTAGATACGAACCCATTTATTAGCGACAAAAAACCTTCTTACTACTACTAGAAGTGTTGTTATTAAGTGGTAGAGGCTTACCAAACATGGGTGCCCTAGTTAGAACCTTTGTGCCATTTGGTGCCCATGCTGAAGTTATTCCATAGAACCGAGAGTTCTGGATAGTTCTAATATGACTTTGCATTCGAACCTCATATTCTTACTCACAAGAATTATAACCCTTACCTATGGGACTCCCCCCGAGTCTTGGTTAATCTCTTTTCTGGCTCTCTAAAAAGTGAAAAGATTTCTGAGTGAAATTGTCTTTTTCATACTTGTTAAATGGATTTGAAAGGGCGTCTATTTGGTGTAAGTTTAACATTTCTTCAAACAAAGTAGATTACTTACAAAAAATGAATACTCTAGTCAACATTGGCTAGAAGAGTTCTCCTAGGTATTATTTTATACTTTTTCAGGCCTAGGGGACTAAATATAAAAAAAAGGACATTCTTTGGAGTTAATTTGTAATCACATTCTATCATCTTGGTTATAGTATTGAGCCTATTTCCGGTTCCCTCTTTCTCATTATAATCCTCTTAACTCAACAATTTGCATCACTAGTGAAGCAGAGCCTTTTTATATCCTTCACAGATTGACACCATGTACCCTAAGAGGAAACATTCCCCCGAGTGTCCATCCCCTGCATGCACTTCCTTGCATTCAACATAGGCATGTTCCACTATTTGGATCTATTTGATTACTCATGACACTTGTTTCCTCTCATGTATCATAGAATTTCTTTTCTTATGAAAAAACAAAAAAGATGGAAAGACATATAAGGTTTGGCCTCAATCTCATGAGAATTCAGGAATGAGGCTGGAAAGGTTGCTCCAAAGAAAGAAAAAAAGACCCCCCAAATTAAAGAGACCTTCCTAGAATTCAGTGGTACTAGCCCTGAGTTTCCCATCCCCCAGACACCCTCTATACCCTTCATAAGCTTTGTACCGCATACTCATGTAATTTCTATTCCATCAAGTTCAGTAAATCTGTCAAAATCCATAAGTGTGAAGAATGGGAGGATATTAGGGTCTCCTATTAAATCACAACCAGAGACATTAGGATTCATTTTGGTAGGAATAGTAGCATCCATAATGTCTAGAAACACGGGAGGCTTGATAGCCCGATACCCAAAATTCTGGGGTAAAGGATACAAGGACATATAACAACACTAGTTTCTATGCGAGGCCATCTATAGGTCTAGAGGGACTTTGGATGAAAACAAGTTAGTATAATTCCATACTACTTTGAGGGGTCACTCCCTCAAGTGGTACATGAAGGCTATTGAGTCCGGGTTGCATGGACAAGCCTTTACTCTTGACCATTTGTGTCAGAAATTCATCACCGAATTCAAGCTATCTTAGTCAGAGCAAAAAGCTCTCTTTGAGTTGCATGAGATTAAATAGAGAGGGGGTGAGTTCACATGGAAGTATAGTCAGAAGTTTAAGGAGGCTATTGGGAGACTAGTGCACCCAATTCATGAAGACCATCAAAGGGAATGGTACATCCAAGGGCTACTACCCTTGACATGAATATCTCCGATGCAACAAAGGATAACCACCCTGATAGATTCTTTGGAAAAATCAATGAAGATTGAAGCCATGGAAGGATACCCAGGGAGTTTGAGGGTAACCAAACCTCCAATAGACCCAAACCTATCACAACTCTAGGGACAAATATCGACACTCACGAATAATATCCAAGAATTAACTTTACCCAGACCAAGACGACCTCAAGTTTGGTGTACATGGTGCTATAGAAAGGGGCACCTTGAAAATGAGTGTCCATAGATAAGGGGAATGGGACATCCACACAGCCTGATGCCACCCCCTCCTATATGACCAATGGGAGGAGTTGTGTAATTATCTCTAGCTCCACCATTCCATGCACCATTTCAATACTATACTTTTCCAAGAACTAAAACAACCTAGACAACCAAATACTATGAAATATGTCGGACTCACCGGCATGCACCAATGCACTACCCCATCCTGCAGAAGTAGACGCTTGCACTTAATACAATACATTTCAAATTCTGTGGGTATACGACACATGATACAAACCAATGTAGAGAATTAGATGTGCTTATCGATAGACTGAATCAGACTACATTCACGACAAATGAAACAACCCAAGGACTCGAAAGAGGTTGGGGGAGTGGGGGTGGAGGTGGATTTAGAGGAGGGAGGAATGGAGGAAGAGGACCAGGATGATTTTACAATTGTGATTAACAATGACATATGGCTAGATATTTTCCTCACCCAAGATGACCATGGTTTTCACACTACAGAACTAATGTTCATGCAATCGAAGATTGCCCAGACCTGATGGAGAAGTGGGAGGACCGGGTTCATCAAAGAGGAGATAATTTCATAGGATTGGAACTTAGGAGGGAATTCAAATGGAAGATACCCAAAGTCAACATCATCACTCATGGAGGAGCAAAAACTATGGAATATGTAGACAATCAGCCCAAGATTCAGAAAGCATCCCCCAAGGATCACATGTATGACCCTTTGAAACAAAAAATATTTTTCAGAGATGCAACAAAAATATTTACAGGTGTCTCTGCTCCAAAAATAATGGAAAATACTCCTAAATTCATCCTTCAACCCAATATTTCTAAATCTCACGCCTCACCACTTGCACCTAGGAATCTTGTAAACTCAAGAAGACACCCTGAGTGGTCCCAGAATGTAATTAACCTCTGGTTTTAATTATTCTTTGAGATCCTGGGAGATGTTTGATTTACTGAGAAGCTGCGAAAAACCCTGTACCTAGTCCTGGGAGATGAGGGAACTCTAGAAACCATTGTAACCACCAACCTCCATGAGAAGAATACACAGAGAATACAAAGAAGGAAGGTGCAAAATGGAAAATAATTTAGGTTGGAAGCCTAGTTAGATGACTTTGAGATTGAATATGTCATGCTGGACTTGGGATTAGATGTCAATTTCTTACCCAAAAAGGCTTGGGAGGCTCTAGGGAAACCTTAATTAGTGTATTCCCCCATCCATATGAGAATGGAAAACCAATACTACATTTTCCCAGTAGGGAATCTGGAAAATGTGAAGATAGATGTTGCATGAGTTAAAATGACATCTAATTTTGAAGTGATTGAAATCATGGGAGACAAAAAAACATACCCTGCCTTATTAGGAATTGACTAGGCCTATGAAAATTCTGATCTCAATGACTTAAAGAGGGACACCATGACATTTGAGGTAGATGTAATAAAGGTAGTCCAACCCTTAGATCCATACTTTGGACCTAGATATACTGAGCCAATGGATAATAACATGGAGTCATAAGTTCTTGACTAGTTATACACTGTAATCAAAGGAACGAGGCAGGATTATATTAACCCCACTGCAGATGGATCTGTAAGTTAGAGGAGTATACAATCAACCCACAAGGACTCAAAACTGGCTTTTGATAATTGATAGTAAGGTTCATCTGAAATATTCTCAAGACATTGCACAACTATTAGGGCAATGAGATGGATTGGAACCGAGATGAGGAATCATCCAACATAATATGGCACTTCAGACTTGGACAACTTTCTCAACAACATAGAAGGAAAAGTTTCCCTAGATCAAAGAATCTCAGTTTTTGATATAGACTTGAAGGATACCCCAGCTAGATGGTGGGCCACTCACAAAACCTTGATTCTAGATTAGGAGGATCCAAAGAGAGATATTCAATGTAGATTCAATAGCGATTAGTTGACAGAAGATATGAACATGGATTTTCAAGGTACGTAACTATTTGATGGGCAGTTTGACACCAGAGTGCATGTTGAGAATTTCTTAAAGCAATGGCGAGTTGTGGAAGTACCCTCTTGACTATGGGTTCAAATATTTTTCCACTCACTATGTGCTATCCCAAAATCTTGGTACACACATGAAGATACCAACAAACAAATAAGCTATTGGAAGACCTTAAAAGACCAGTTTTGCAAAGATTTCTCTTTCGTTGGTAAGTCCCCTGAGCTTCACTTAGTCCTTAAAATAATTTTATACATGCTATTTACTAACATTTGTAATCACAGATCAATCCCAGTAGTATGTTCTAATCATTCCCATTGGCTTCAGTCTAATCGAGGCCATAACCCTATCGAAATAATTTTAGCTTGTTGTAAAATTGATAAAGGAATGGAAGAATCTAATGAATTAGAAGAACTTAGAAACCTAAATATCAAAGAAATTGTAGGTACTAGGGAAATATAGGAAACTATACCCAGTCATACCTGTAGCTCCAATAACCATCCCCTGAAGTTACAGAAAGAAAATATAGGGAGTGAAGAGCATCCTAATATAGCTTCTATAGGATATTATTGAGATGAGCAAGCCATGAATGAATTCCAGAGCCTATTTCAGGAGTATGAGGACTTATTCCCAAAAAAATTCTCAGAACTGAAAGGTATAAAAGGATCCATGGGGGAGATGAAGATCGAGCTAAAAAATGACTCAAAACCCATGAATCACAAAACATGCCATCTCAATCCCAAAGTAAAAGAGAAGGTCAAGAAGGAAGTGGAAACAATGCTTGTGACAGGACTGATCTTTCCTGTCAAAGAAGCAGAGTGGGTTATCCCCATAGTAATACAGAGCAATAAGGAGACATAAGACATTCAGGTCTATGTTGACTATGAGATTTTTAATTATGCATGTGTGCACAATCCATTTCTGACACGCTTCAGTGAAGAGGTGTTACATCAAGTTACATGGAAATCATCTTATTCATTTATAGATGGATTCTTGGGGTATCACCAAGTCATAATTTCAAAATAAGACAATAAGAAGACCACATTCATAACTGAGTGGGGATTATTTGCATACAATGTGATGCCTTTTGTCTTAAAGAATGCCTCAACAGTCTTCGCCAGGATTGTTATAGCACAATTTCGTGACTTCATACACAAGTTTCTAGAAGTCTACATGGATGATTGGATTGTATACAGTTTGCTGAAGGAGAATGTAGAGATACTATGGTTTATGTTTGATATATGTTGATAATTATAGATATATATGAACCCGAGGAAGTTTATTTTCTACGTATCATATGGAAACCTGCTAGGCCACATTGTTTTCCAGGAAGGACTCTTGGTGGACCCAGCTAAAGTTATGGTTATCCTGAGCATGCCTCCACCTACAAGTGATAAATAGTTGTGCTTGATGCTTGGGCATACATGATACTACCATAGGTTCATCAAAAGATATGAAAGTATCACCGAACCACTAAATAAACAACTAAATAAGTTCGAAGCATTCCAGTGGACAATTGAATGCGACAAGGCATTTGATATCCTCAAAGATAAACTCAACACTACAGCGATTATTATATACCCCAATCAGGAGACTGAATTCCATGTACATGTGGATGCATCATGTATCACCCTGAGAGACATTTTATCACAACCAGGAGATGGGAATATGGGCCACCCTATCTACGTTTATAGAAGAAAAATTTCTCAAGCCAAACATAAATACACAAAAACCGAAAGGGAAGGTCTATCTATGATTTATGCATTACAAAAATTTATACACTATTTACTAGGCTCTCATTTTAAGTTTTTTACTGACCATTCAACATTGAAGTACCTAATTAATAAGTTGGTCCTTGAGGGAAGGATTTGCAAGTGGATCTTACTCTTTCAAGATTTTTCATTTGAGGTAATTGTTAAGTCTAAAAGATGTAATACAAGTCCCTATCACCTATCAAAACTGGAATCATGGGAAAGTGGAGGAGCAGTGGACGATCAACTCCCCGATGCAGAATTGTTCTGTATTGAAGCCATCTCAAAGTATATAGAAGACATTGTTGAATTCCTCATCTCGGGTACCTACCTAGAAACAACACCTGGTGATCCGAGTAACATACTACCAACTGATTGCAGACTAACTGTATAAGATGGGACTAGATAACATTCTCAGAAGGTGTGTCCTAACCCATGAGATGCAAGATATCTTGTGGGAATGCCACAATAGAGTTGTAGGAGGACATGTTGGAGGGAAAGATACAACACAAAAGGTACTTCAAGATGGGTTATGGCGGCCAACATTATTCAAGGATGCTAAAGATTATGCTATATCTTGCGACATTTTCCAATGAGTAGGGAAGCCATCACACAAAGATGAATTACCTCTTCAGTCAGTTAGAGCATTGGAGACCTTTGAGAAGTGGGTTGTGGAATTTTTTGGACCAATTAATCTATCTGCAAAGCATTCAAAGGCGAGATATATCATCACCACAATAGACTATCTCACATGGTGGGATGAAGCAAAGAAAATTTTGGATTGTTCAATAGATACAACTGCTAGATTCATATTTGAGAACATTATTGCCTAGTTTGGATGTCCTAGGAGCTTGACTAATGATCAAGGTAGTCACTTCATCAATAGAACAATCACAAAATTGATGATAGAATTATTCATCCAACACCATAATATGAGTCCTTATCATCCACAAGTTAATGGAACTATGGAGGCATTCAACAAGATTTTGGAAAGAGGACTGAAAAAGGTGTGCTGTGCAAATAAGGAGGACTTGGATGATAGAGTTCCAATAGTCATATGGGATTATAGGACTACTACAAAGAAGTGACACAAGTATACCCCATTTAATTTGGTCTACGATAAGGAAGTTGTTGTACTTGCATATTTTATCACCCCTAGTCTTTATATAGTATAGGCTATAAATATGACATATGATGAATTAGTTGCACAAAGGATTGCAGACTTACAAGAACTTGAGGAAGAAAGATTCATAGCCGATTTTCATCAATCAATGGAAAAATCTAGGCATAAATCTTGGCATGATATACATATTAATTCCAAGAGGTTTACGCAAGGGGATAAGGTAATCCTCTATGACATTTTTTATCAGAAACATCCAGGAAAGTTTCACATTCATTGGCTAGGTCCATTCCTAGTTGCTGAAATTTGATATCCTGGTGTGGTTAAGCTCATGCAACTAGATGGTATCCTTCGACCAATATGGGTGAATGGCGCATGCCTGAAGCCTTGCATTTCCCACACTTAACAGAGGGACTATTTCTCCACTCCAAGGGAGCTTGTACAATAGTTAGAATTTTATTTTTTGTTGTAATTGTTTTTTAGTAGATGTAACAACATTAGAGTGTTCTTAGGGGTGCCATGACACGTGGTTATCATTTTAATTGTTGGGAATTTTTAGACATGCTTATTCAGTAGCGTGTTGTCAAATGCGTCACTAATACACTCCTTCATACACACAAATCTACCAGCGAATCACATTTTGATGGGGGGGGATCGAATCTGAAATATATTAATGGTTAAGAATCAATCACATCACCTCCAATTGTAACCTTTAGGTTAACTACCAAAATCTGTCAGAATTTCCCATCAAGTCTTAAAACGTCCCTGTACGTGTGGATTCTATGGATATTCCCACCACTATTCTCAACCATTAAAATGGTAAGTCCCTCACGTCAACCAAATGTTGTTCATGCCACCCATTAAAGACATGATTCGTTTAGATATTTTACCCCATTATTAGTCTTGTTGGATGTCTGTGCCATAGATTGCATTGATAGCTTAGTTACTCAATCATTTATGAACAATAACTGTTTTACATTGTTACCTCATCTATAACATTCCACAAGATTATTGTGAACGACATACTGTTAACTTAGATTCCCTCTATCCTTGAGTTTCCCGCACCCTAGTACATTTTGAGAAGCCTCTTGCTCCCCAGATGCATCCCCTCCCCCCAGTTCAGTGTGTTTACTAGAACTCAATGTTGAAAATGCCGAGAATAGTGGGAGGATGAAGCTCAGTCTCAAAAACATTAGTCCCAGATGATCCCTATGATCCCATAATCAAGGTGTTGGGCAATGTCAAAGGGAAGGCCAAGCAATAAAAACTCTTCGACCTTGATTTGATGGATACATCGTTATTCCCATAGATGAATATCGATGTGTTTTGGAAGATGGGTTTCGGGCCTACGGGGAAGGTGCAATTCATCCCAAAGACTGACTTTCTTAACTTGTTCAACTCCACTATCATGCACCTCCGGGATCTACGAGTGTTTGGGATCACTGGTGAAGTTACACAATGCACCAAGTTCCTGATAATAAAGGTGGATGACAAGAGTTTATGGATTGATAGGAGATATCCCATTCATGTAGAGGATATCCATTAGCTCACAAGAATTTCATTGGAAGGGGAGGATGTATCTAAAGTATTCCAAGGGTCGAGAAAGAACGAAAAAAAGAAGGGTGAAATTAGCTTGTATGAACGATTCCATACCCAGTGTGGTGGTCATATAGAAAAAATTGAACCAATTTTACCAAAAATGGTGAGAACAACCTACTATGTAATTTCCAACAAGGTCATGCTCTCATATTACAAGAGAAAATGCACATTGGATGCCCTGTCAGTGGTAGATTTTTGTGCAAATAGTGCAGTCTTTAACTAGTGTAGTTACCTATTAGAAGAATTCCTCATTGATTGTGAGGAAGTTTAGGAGAAGGGTGACACCTTCACGTATGGATACCTACTTATATCTTTTACAATGTTGAAGTGGCAGCCACCCACGGGTAGACAACTAGCACTTGCAGATAATGGGTGCCTCGCAATGATGTTTGAACCTTGGCATGCAAGGTTAGACTTTGAGAATATGGAATTCAATAATGTTGCATTTCTGAAGTGGTACACTCAGCTAATTGATTCCACCCAAAGGATGCACATACCATAGGAACTACTGAACCTGAATATAAGACATATCTCATTCTCCTTGAATCGTCACCATGATTTTTTCTAGCCAAGGCATGCAAAGCCCTCTGTTTTCCACATGAGGCCATTATCATTCTATCTAGATGAATAAATATTGGACAAAGATGTCATGTCATGGAAAATATTTAAACGCAACTCGTACAGGTCGGGAATGCATTATATTTTTCCATCAGAGCTGTTGAAGAAGAAGAGTTTGATAGAGGAACCTGGGTTGAGTTCGGGCAAAGTAGAGCCTTCACCGAAGTCTCCAATGACATCAGAATCAAAAGAAGAGGAAGAACACCAACTGCAACATCCAAAAAGGACCTTACCAGGATGCCCCAAGATTCTATATGAGGTGGTACTCTCAGGTAAGACCATCAATTATATTTTAGCTATTGCCTTTATAGGTGAGATTCCTGCTAAAAATCCTAGAACTAGAATTTCCTCTGTAGTCATCCTAGCCAAAGTCATAAACCCTTAACCCATATCTAGTGCTCTACCTAACACCCGAGCAATCACTCGTTCTTCCTAGAATGTTATTCATATTGTTGATAACCCCTAGTCATATACCAACACATATTCCACTGTAATTTCCGAGCAAGACCCACCACAACCATTCAAGGATACAAGAGTCCCACTGCCACCCAACTCACTAGAACCCATGCAACTAGACATCCCATAGAGCCTTGGGAACCTGAGATATCTTCCTCTATTAGTTTATTCCAAGCCGAGCTAGTCAAATGTTCCAGTGGTTTCCACTTTGGTCACTCTTCCCTCTAAGGCAAGCCAATAATCAACAATTCCAAAACTAACCCAATTCCCACAAGTCCCACTCCTGGGTTCTCAGTCTTCAAGACCAGAGATTCTCATTGAGGTTTTGCTGGTTCGGGATGGGATCCCAAAAGTTCCACTCACAACAAGGAAAACAAATCAACAAGAGCTAGAGTCTCAAGCACTGCATGAGGCTCATTCAGTACAAAACACCACGATGTTGAAAGAGCAGTTAGAGCCAGTACTCCAAGATTTGCAATACTGCTCAGAACTATTATATCTTTGCCTAGCACAGATGAAATTTATCCCTTTAATTTCAATGTCCCTGAAGAACAAATCGACCAAGTAATTGTGGGACCATCACTAAGAGAATAAGAGGTTGAGACACCCTAAAAAAAATCCATGGCTAGCAGGATTCCGTTTCAAATTAGACTCTCGCTGGAAGCTACAGTCATATCCAATGAGTTATCTCACTTGTCGACACCGTAGGTAGTAGGCTTGATCAAAGACTCTATTGATCACTTGGAGAAATGAATTCAAGAAGATGAAAAACAAGCTGAATTATAGAGATAAGAAGGGATGATGGCATAAAAAAAATAGATGCATGAGGAATATTTAAAAATCCATACGGAGCAAAAAATGGAGAAAATGAAGGAAAATTTAATAGAGTTCCGTTGGTAGCCAATTCACATTTTTCTATTGTCTTATAAGCTTCCTACACTAGTGTTTTGCAAACCTTAATTTTTCGTCGCAATTCTCAAATAAAACGACACTTTTATTCTTTGTGCTATTTGCACACTTACCTTTGTTTTTGTTTTCACGACTGCAAGCATGAAAACTTGGTCTTTCGAAATCGCATTAAAATCTTCACTGAAATGTCATTATCATTCTTGTTGATATGTCCATTGCGTTTACATTTTACTTATCATTATGCAGTTGGAAAAACCTTTTGATCTGTACTCATTTGACATTCTTTGATTGATTATGTGATTTCGTTTCATGAGTGATAGAGGTTGTGATGCATTCACGATTGGATTTACATGTTATTTGGTCAATTCACTTGGCACATTAGCTTCATAAAAGCACATAGGTGTTATGGTTAAACCATTGATATATATCATTTAATATGACACCTAGTTCGTGTTATCAAAACCTTTGGCATTAACTTGGTATTGGTTTCGATTTGTGTGTTTGGTTTTAAAACTATGGCACAACTTTTGATCGCACGAATGTTTAAACCACTTACCATTGATTCATTGGTTGATTGATTCGCATAATCATTAACCTATACAATAATGGGTTGAACAACTATTTGCATCGGTGGTTGTACTGTAGATATGACTCTCGTGCATGTATGAACCAGCTCCACCACCTTCGCATGATGTCATTAATGTTTACCTTTATCCCTGTTTCATCTTTGCTAGCATCGGGTAAGCCTCTGAGCATTCTCCCCCTACATAGGCTGTGTTCAAACCTTGGCTCGTTCACGTCACTTACCGTGTGCTCTTCTCCATGGCACCGGTGGTGCGAATTGAGCCAAACAGTAGTCAAACCTTGCTACTGTTCGATAACACCTGGAAAGATTTAGAGGATAATGGTTGGCTCACGTTTGTATAGAGGTTCGAGGGTTTCAATTTGTTTGTTGTGCAGTAATTATCCCTTACCTTTGATGGACGTAGGGCCAAAATAGGTGACATTGAACTTGAAATTAGTGAAGAGTTCATCAGCTCTGCCACAAGATTAGCAGCCACGGGCCAAGGATGGTTTAAAAAATCTAAAGTTGATGAGGTGCCATGGCCATTACTGTTCGTCTCACGAAAGGTCACATCCTATGACATAGGTATGCCTATTTCCATGCTCAAACCTAGGTGGCATGATATTTTGATAGTGGTTAAAAAATTTGTGACTTGTGAGGGTCGGTATGGATTGGTTTTTATTTATCACCTTCGACTGTTAATGAATTTCATGGGTTATCCATTGAACATGCCATTTTATTTCCAGCGAAGTCTTTATAAAATGGCTAAGATGTTTAAACGAGAAAAGGTTGATAGTATCTTATTTCACCATGAACTGATCAGACTCATCATCGTTCATCATTTAAACCTCCATGGTGATAGTTGGCAAGATTTTCTCTCTTGGAATGGTTTTGTTGATTCAAAGTCTATCCAAATCGATAAGTTTGTGGTCAGTGAGACTAAGGTCGGGCCACCTGTGCCCTTTCATGCCCTTCTACCTTCTCCCAAACCCTCTATTAGCCATGATATCGACCTACCTGACGTTATAATAGACAAGGTTGAGGCTGTAAAAAAGCTTGTGAGCAAGAAGGTCAAGGGTAACCCTACTGTCGACGACAAAGGTAAAAAGAATGCTCAACTTATATCAAGACTTGCCCAGAATAAATCTAAACCTAGTGTTGATTAAAAGCCCATAGTCCTTAGTGAAGACTCAGACTCTGATATCGAGTGCTTCCTGGCTAGCGAGTACCCTTATTCCCAAGGTTTGTGCTCTGAGCCACCCTATGATTTTGATTCTAATTTTCCCCCGTGCTTAAAGAACAATCCTAGTTACCCAGGTATCAAGCTACCTAATGAAACCCTCGGTGATTTAACCAAACCCTCACCTGCAACTTTGAAGCTCGGGCAGTCGTCATGCGACCAATGTAATGTGTGGTTGGAACGCTACTATATTGACGTTCCCTTATTACAGTCCAAAATCAAATCGTTGGAAAACCAAGTTACAGTGTTGACAAGCCGAAGGGACAAGCTTCAAGCTAATGACAAGAAGTAGAAAACAATTGGTTCCATCGTATTTAGGAATGTCAAATTGGCTACAACCTTCGTCAATTCCAAACTATCATGACCAAGTTGTCTACTCATTATCCAGGTATGAATTTCGATATCAATTCCGTTCTATGAATTGCTAGGATTAATATAATGAATTGAGTTTGGTTTTCAAAAAGCCCTTTCCATTGTTCAAAATGACTCTGTCATAGCCATATCAAAAACGGTTATGTTGTAGATCCTATACATTGTTTTCATTTTGCTAAAATTAAATAAAGTGATGATTTGGTTACACGATTTGGTTGTGCCCAGTTTAGCAATTGATTGGTTTTCACTGGGTTTGATTCGTTTGTCTGTTGGTTTGAGTTAACGAAATAAATGGTTTTTTCTTTCGCTTGGATTTTGTTTGTATCTAACTTGAACAGGAGGTTTTTATGCTAAAATTAGAGCCTGACTATGTTTTGATTTGATATGATTTAGTTTTGGTTGGA
This sequence comes from Picea glauca, assembly GCA_000966675.3. NCBI lineage: Eukaryota > Viridiplantae > Streptophyta > Pinopsida > Pinales > Pinaceae > Picea > Picea glauca. Next base: position 230,698 of record JZKD02S0270972.1, read on the forward strand.
TCATAGTGACCCTGATTTAGTTGTTATGATTTGATTTTTGAAACGATTTCATAGGATTGAATTGTCTTGATAATTACGAGGTAGTCTATTAAATTGGAAAAATGACTATGTTTTGTCAACATTCTCGTTTGGATTTGGATTATATCTGGCCTGTTCAAAAGATCTCTTCGCCGAAATCATGGAACTGTGTTGATTCATAACGACTATGTCAAACTCAAAATGTTCGATTCGCTCTTGTTTCGATTACTGCGTATCTTGAGTTAGCATGATTGTTTTTATGAGTTGGATTCGTATAAAAAATAGACTTGATGCTACTCTATTGATTTTAATTTTCAAAACAAGTTTTTTAAACTCAGATCGGCATATGTTATTTTTGTTGAATTCGCATGAGAAAAGTCGGTTAATAGTTCGTTTTGAAATGAATTCAAGTAATGATTTCATTGAATGTCAATCATTTTTGTCTGTCCCTAATTGGCAATAACAAATGATTGGATGACTCTTACAGATCCTGTTATCAACCAATTAATTCCACTATGATTTCGTTTCTGATAATTTACATACCAATTTTTATTTGATTCACAAATAACATGGATCGTTTGTTTATATTTAATATAGTGATATCAGTTTGAGAAAATGATCCTGTTAATTTGGTTTGGATTCGAAGTGATCTTGTGGATAGCTGAAGAAACCTTTTGTGTTGATTTCAATTGGTCTACGAATCGATTTCATTACTGTCGGTTATTCAATATGATTCTGTATTCCCGAATTGGTGATAACATATGGAACATAGTACATGCATATCTGTAGTCATTTGATTGATCTTAGTCTTGTTTGATCTTAAATTAGTATAACAATTTCGATTTGAATGATTCGCTTGTTTTTCACACAACAATTAGATACTTGTTTAATAGTTTGAATTTAATTCTTTAAAATTCAAATTGATTTTAGTACAATTCTATGTTTGATTTAGACCAGCTACATAATCGTAAGATTCTGTAGCTACTCTTTAGGATTAGATTTTTATCAATTATATCAACAAAATATCCTCTTAACTTGTCCTTTTTTGACCTCTTTCAGGTACATTCGAATTTCATTTTGCATGCTGTGACAGACTAGGAGATATTTGTGTGATATAGTTTTTATTTTAGGATGTTAGTTTAGTCAAACTTGGGATATTTTCCCAGATTTTCTGTAAATAGTTTTGATAACTTCCACAGGGATGTTTTACCCTGTGAGAAGTCTTTAAATACTTATTATTTTTTGTAATAAGGGGAATCCTCACTTGTGGGAGAACCAAGCTATGGATTTATGATACAAACTGAGACGAGAGTTGATGTCTTTTAACAGCTTTCACTTTCAATATATCAAACTTTTGTTTCAAGTTTTATGATATCAGTTTGCAGTTGATTATAGACTACTTTAGCTATCATAATCTATTGTAGGATGATATGATTTGATTAATATGCTATCCATATCTAATTTCTTTAATTATTTTTAAAAGTACAACAATTACTTGGTTTCAGTTAATGAATCATAGATTTCTCTTCTTCGTTAATTGAATCATTTTGTATAGATCTTTGCATACAGATTTATCTAACTGTGAAGATTTATAAATCATAAGATTGCTGTAATTTTTATGTTTTGTTTGTCCTATAATTATATTTGAAGAGAACAATTGCTTCTAGTTTACGAGAAGCTCGTGGATAATTCGGTGTGGGTTTCCTCCCTCCGATTAGCTAAGACAATCATCATACACAGGACAAATCTGGAGCGTTTCTTCAGGTCAGTTTGTTATTCATTTGATAGTTAATTTGTTAGTAGAATATAAGTAGTTTAGTTAGATATATGTGTAGTTTAGATTTGTAGTTAGAGTTAGTATATTAGTTGTTTAGTTTATATAGTTTTTATTCTATTTCTTTTTCATAAAATCGGAAAAATAAAAAAACAATAGCTCTCACTATCTTAGGACATAATACAAATGAGTTTTTCAAGTTTTCATTCAAATCTGTAAATTGTAAATATTGTACATTTGTGAATAAGATTTATTTCTGTCAGTAGTTAGATATTTAATTTCTTAGAGTTAGCATAGTATTAGATAGTAGATTGTATATATAATAGTTAGATTTGTTTAGTTTGTTTTAATAGTTAGTTTTAGTTAGATTAGTTATTTTAAAATAGTTTTTCTTTTTGTTTTTTTAGGACCTTAGATCGGCTAACGGAGCCGCTAAACGTGTCAGGGTGGGTTATCTCAAACGACTTGGGTTATTAGACAACCCCGGACCGGATCCACTCTCCTAGTTGATGGACGGTCAATTTTGCCCATCAACAAATGGCGCTAGAAGGAGGGCCTGAAATTAATTAATGGCACGAGGCAGTCGCAAGACTCCTCCACCACCTAGTCGCTCGCCTATAGTGACTAGAAGCCATTCAAATGATAATATTCCCCCTCAAACAACAACCAGTTCAACCGATGATCCACAGATCACAATTGAGCCAGTAACCCCTAATCCTATAGCTGGTGACATACAAGAGATTGTTCGTCAATCTCTTATAAGAAATCATAGTACCTTTGAGGCAACCAAACCATCCGTTGGACCAACCTTTGGATTTATCTGATATCAAAGAACAATTAGGAGGCACTAACCTCACTATGAATCCTACAGATCCAATCCTAAATCCTGCTGCAGGAGGATCTGGGATACCTCCTTCACCACCTCCATCATCTACTTCCTCTTCTAGAGGAGGTTCCTTTGACGAAAGAAGTTCCCCTTCTCAGCCTTCCACACCCACTACACCAATGGAAAATTAGAAAAATCCTCCTAGACCTTGGCTTGACAGGATGCCATAGTTGTACCTGGATCTCAACATCCCTTACCTAAACATTTCGAGAAGTGGCTTCCCAAGTTTGACCCTGACTTAAAACAGATCGCTGAAGATCACATTAAAAAGTTTATGTTAGCCATAAGAATCTGTAATGTCGAGCATGAATACGTTGTCTGTAGGTTGTTCCCCTATACTTTCAAGGGAAATTCATATATATGGTACTTTTCCAGGAATCCCATACCATCGTGTCTTGGGAAAAGTTTGAGTCATGCTTTTTGGAAAAATTCAGAGATGGTAAGCCTCCGGAAGTCCTAGTCATGGACCTTTCTAGCTTAAGAAAAACCCAAAAGAAAAAGTTAAATACTTTAATCAAAGATTCTTAACACTTAAAAACCGAATCCCTACTGATTCCATGCCCGCCGAGAATCTTATAATAGCATACTACACTAAAGCTTTGCATCAAAGTATATCTATTTGGGTTAAACGATCTAAGAAAGCCACGTTGTTAGAAGCCTTCGAGGAGGCCAGCCGGATTGAAAAAGACATACTTAGTCTTAAAGAATCTACTAGTAATGAAACAAAGACTAGTTCTTTTTCCAAAAAGAAGATCGAAATCCTCCCCAGATCTACTCAAAGTAAAACACAACTTGAAAGCTCTGATTTAGAAAACTTAACTAAAGTTGTTCAAAAACTGTCAAATCAAGTTATAGATTTGAAAAGGATGACCGAAGAAGCTTCTTTGAGCAAAGGAACTTACAAATCCCTGTTTCGGAAGCCTTTTCCTACCAACCGACCTAATCCAACCACCAAAGGCATTAATCTAGAAAGTCTATAATGCGCCCTTCAAACAATTCTAGAAGCCCAAGATAACTTGATGCCTCCTGAGATTCCTGAGGAGGTAGTTGAACAAGAGACAGTTCAAGAAGAGGAGTCTTCTCCAAACATTTTTGGACACTTATCAGATAGCATCTTTCAAGCTAACTTCGAGATAGTACATCCCTATAATACCAGGAGTAAGACAACCAACAAACCTTCTACCAAAAACACTACAACTTCGCCTCCAAAGCAATCTAAATCAGCTGAGACTAAATAGAGTAATGTGAACCCCAACTTAGATTATGATTTAGTTGAAGATCTTAAAAAGTTGAGAGCTAACATTTCTGTTTATGAGTTATTGAAATTTCCATTTCTGTTACAAAAAATGTTACAAAATATCTCAGATAATGGAAAAAATGGTAATTTAAGTGGTAACAAGGTTGTGCAGAGCAAAGTTCCTCAGAAGACTTCCACTAAAAACAATCCTGATCCTCAAGATAAACGAAGCCTTCCTGTAAATAATGTAAATAATGTAAATAATGTAGATAAAGTAGCTTTAGAAACTGCGATTAAAAATCCACAAGCTACCACTCTTAGTACTCGCAAAAATGTACCTCCATTTTTGTTAACTTTCGAAATCTTTAATAGAAACGTGCACAATTGTATGGTAGACTCAGGAGCGTCATCCAATGTGATGCCATGGTCTGCATGCCAAAAGATTAACGCTGAAGTTGAACCCTCCACTTTAAAAATCATACAACTTGATTGGACCAATGTTAAAGTTATAGGCGAACTAAATAATGTGCTTATTATATTATCATCTAACCCCAAGGTTCATCAAGTCATTGATATTATTGTTGTGGATATTCTAGAAGTGTATAGTCTGTTTTTAAGCAGGGAATGGTCGGAGCAACTACACATCTATTTCGCGATAGATTGGTCTCACCTATGGCTTCTAGAGAACGACAATCCTAACAAGATCAAGGTAAATTGTGAACGCTACCTTAAGTTCACAGTCACAGATTTGAACGATCCCAATGAGCCATTTACACCTTCTACTGATTCACCCGAAGTACAATGGATGGACATCATTTTTGACAATTTCATGGTCAAGGCTTCAGCTATCACCAATCCAGAACAACAGTCCGAGATTGTGGCATATGTGCAGCCAATAGCTTCTACGCAACAATCTCATGTACCCGATGGAAATCAAATTTGGTCTCTTTATTTTGACGGGTCAAAGTCCAAAGAAGGAGCTGGAGCAGGCTGCGTTATTATCGATCTAGTAGGTAACAAAACATTGATTGCATGTAGGTTGGAATTTGAATGTACTAATAATACTGCAGAATATGAGGCTTTACTGCAAGGTCTTAGAAAAGCTTTAGATATGAACATTCAAAATTTGACTTTCTTTGGCGACTCTAAAATAGTGGTTAGACAGGTAAGAGATTCTATCCACTGTCTGTCTCTGCATCTTAAAAGCTACCAATCTTGAGGTATGGAATTTAATGAATAAATTTTCTTCTTTCAATATAAATTATATTCCTAGATTGATTAACTCCAAGGCAGATTTATTAACTAATGTAGCTTCTAAACTCTTTCTTGCAGAAGGCTTGTCCCCAGATGCATTCTCCATCGAACTGTTGTTCCAACCATCAGTGCCCGACAACATCACGAACTGGAGAGTCTTTGATGATGATCAACAGATTATTAAATTTCTGCACATGGAAGAAACTTTTCAAGGCGTAGTGATAGACGAACGCACGCACGATGACAATTTGCGCGATTTTACGGTAATACCAGATCTGAGAAATCTTGAATCTTCATTAGATATGGTAAACTCGATCCCTAAATTTGTAGTTATATTAGAGAAGTTTTATGATCTTCAAGATAAATTCAAAAAATTGGTCAACTGTAAAACCAATAGTTCCTCATTATCATACGAAAAAGTGAACTTAGGAACTAAGGACAATCCGCAGTGCATTAATCTAGGGGTAGGATGTTCTGAACAAGAAAAATTTGCATTTATTAAATTTTTCAAAGAATTTAAAGATGCCTTTGCATGGACATATGATGACCTTAAAAATTTTGACCCTAACATCATACAGCATGTCATCCCTATGAAGCCCCAAACCTTACCCTTTCAACAAAAATTGAGAAAAATGCACCCTAAGCTCGAACCGACCGTTCAAAAAGAATTGAATAAACTCCTAAATGCTAAGATAATTTTCCTGTTAGGCACACTCAATGGGTTTCTAACCTTGTCCCAGTTCGGAAGAAAAGTGGGGAAATCCGACTCTGCGTCGATTTCTGAAACCTTAATAGAGCGTCTGATAAAGACAACTATCCTGTCCCACTCATGGAATAGATCCTTCAACACGTATCTGGTTCTGAGAGGCTATCCTTATTGGATGGTTTCTCGGGGTACAACCAAGTCCTGATGTCTCCTCTAGACCAACTTAAAACCACCTTTCGTACCCCGTGGGGCACTTATGCTTATTGAAAAATGCCCCTTGGATTGATTAATGCTGGTGCCACTTTTCCGAGAGTGATGGACATCGATTTCCGAGGCTTAATCAATCAGTCCGCCATGGTTTACTTAGATGATGTGACTGTATTTTCTAAAAAAAAAAACGATCATCTAGCTCACTTACAAGCTGTTCTACAACAATGTCGTAAATACGACATCTCCTTGAATCCTAAAAAATCCATCTTTGTAGTAGAACATGGTAAAATCTTAGGATTCATTGTGTCAAGCGAAGGGATGATTATTGACCCCGAAAGGACTCAAGTCATTGCGAAACTTCCCCCTCCTACATCCAAAAAATCTATGCAGTCTTTCTTAGGCTAGATTAACTTTGTGAGAAGATTTGTCCCCAGTTTCTCCGAGATGGTCAGACCTTTGCAGAACCTAATTAAGAAAGACACCCAATATCACTGGGGACCCCTGGAAAATCAATCTTTTAATGCAATAAAGAAGGCCATAATAGACGCTCCATCTCTCATGAGCCCCGATTTTTCTCAAGACTTTACACTCTACACTTTTGCTTTTGACCGTTCCTATGCCACCATCCTAACCCAAAAGAATGTCGAGAACAATGAAGTACCCATTTCCTTTATGAGCTCTTCTTTCAAAGGTGATGAACTTAATTACCCAGTGGTAGATCGAAAATCCTATGTTGTTTTCAAAGCAGTGAAACACTTCCGGTCCTATCTTTTGAAATCAAGGATGAAAGTCATTGTTCCCTACCCAGCCGTCAGGAACCTGTTAGTGCAGAAGGAACTAGGTGAAAAGAGGGATAACTGGGTCACCTCCTTGCAAGAGTACGACTTAGAAATCACCCCAGCTCAGATAGTGAGAGGCCAAGGGTTATGCAAGTTAGTTTTTGATTCTGCAGTAGGACAACAAGGAGAAAGCGATACGTCAAACCTAGGACAACACGATCAAAATGCAATCTGTTGCGCACAAAACCCTGTCAGTCCTTGGTATGATGATATAAGATTCTGTCTTGAACATGGATCAGCACCCCATCACCTGGATCCTGCTAAAAGAAGAGCATTGAGATTAAATTTTTCCTCCTTTCATCTAGTTAATGGTATCCTGTTTCGTCAAAGTTTTGATGACGTACCGATGCGTTGTCTTGAAAAAGCCGAAGCAGAAAAGGTCTTGCTAGAGTTGCATGTAGGAGAAGCTGGTGGTCATTTTGGTGGTGAAACCACTACCCATAAGGTTTTAAGAGATGATTATTATTGGCCCACTCTTTTTATAGATTCCCATGCTTTGTGTCGTAAGTGTATCATTTGTCAGAAAGCATCAGGGCAGTTGCAAAAACCAGCCTTTCCTTTGCAGCCCGTTTCAGTAGACTCTCCTTTTCAACAATGGGGCCTTGATATCATAGGTCCAATCAACCCCCCATCCTCACAAAAACACAAGTTTATTGTGACAGCCACATATTACTTCACCCGATGGTCTGAAGCTGTCGCGCTAAGAACCGTCAATACTAGTCAGGTAATTGCCTTTCTAAATTCGAATATTATCACTCGTTTTGGTATCCCTGACTGTTTAGTATTCGACAACGCTTCTTACTTTTCCAATCTTGAGATGAGTGAGTTCTCTTTGGAAAAAGGAATTAAGTTGAAGTATTCTGCTAGCTATTACCCCCAGGGCAATGGATTGGCAGAATCAACAAACAAGGACTTGATTAAAATCATCAAGAGAACGGTGGTTGAAAATCACAAAAATTGGCACAATGCATTGTTAAACGCATTGTGGGATGATAGGGTAACACCAAAAGCAACTCCCCCTTTTTTCTCGTTTATGGAAGAGAAGAAATTCTGCCACCTCACATTCTTCTTCCTTCACTACAGTTGTTGCAGAAAATCCAAGAAGAAGATTGTCCCCCTTTGGAAAACCGAATTAACGCTTTGATGAAGCTAGAAGAGGTAAGAGCCCAAGCTAAATGTAAGTTAGATCAACATCAACTATTGGTTAAAATCTGGTTCGATTCTAACTCTGCTTCTTATAGGAATTTTGAAGTAGGTGACCTTGTCCTGAAATGGGACAAACCACATGAGGGAAAGGGAGAGCACACGAAATTTCAAAACTTGTGGCTTGGACTATTTTTAATTGCTAAAAAGTTAGGTCCTAGCTCTTTTCGATTGAAAAATCTAGAAGGACGGCCTAACACCTATCTGGTGAATGGCCAAGCCTTGAAAAGATACTTTGCTTGATAACAACCCTTGTATACTATGTACATATTTTGCTTTTGTTTGCTTTTTGTTTTTGATTTCCCCTTTGATTTTATCAGTTTTTGTTTTTAGAAATACACATACCTATATACTGAGCTATTCAGAAAAAGAAAACAGAAAATTCCTTCACTGAAAAAACTGTTAAGAAAATTGTATAAACATCAATGGTATATTTCTGTGTTGGAAAAAAGTCTGTTGTTTAAAAGGAGTTGACTGATTTCAATCTCTGAGTAAATCTTGTCATGATCATATATTATCTTTTTACACTGTCCCTATTCCTTAAGGGAATGACTCAAAATATGTCTCCCTGCCTTAGGAAGTTGGTTTTGTAAATGAACCATCTCTGGAGCTTAATAAAGGACAGTTCAAAAAAATTCTGCTAAGGTATGAAAAAATATGTTAAAATATCATGGTTTTCAACGTCACCCCACTCAACTATATATATTTTAAAAAAAAATAAAAATAAAAATAAATCATTAATAGAGCTATGGGAAGTGCTTGTAAACCTTCTAGGATGCTGAACAGGTCTGCTGGTAGCGGGTAAATGCATGCATGACGCCAAGACAACTTCACCGGGGTACTGAACATGCCCGCTGGCAGCGAAGCAATGTCGGGTATATGAAAATTTCCAAATAAGGAACCTCTTAATGTCCTTTATTCTGTTCTGGAACTTCTTGGTAGGATACAGATGTCAGAGTGGGTTAAATGGAAACCCTTTCGAGGCTATGGATGCCTGCTGGCAGCAGTGGCTCTGTCAACAATATTGGAGATTTTTCTTTAATATCGTGACTCGTTGGTCTTAAGACTGTTATCATTTTTCATCTTTTAAAAAACTGCTGGAATAGCTGGTTAATGGTGATGTTTATATGATTTTCTGGTTGTTGTTTTTGAGTTGGAATTATCTTTGCTGTCCTAATATGAATTTGTTCTTTTGGCAGAGATAACTGCTTCTACAAGTGTGTCGCCATTGTTGGCATCCAATTCACATTTTCTATTGTCTTATAAGATGCCTACACTAGTGTTTTTCAAACATTAATTTTTCGTCACAATTCTCAAATAAAACAACACTTTTATTCTTTGCGCTATTTGCACACTTACCTTTGTTTTTGTTTTCAAGACTGCAAGCATGAAAACTTGGTCTTTCGAAATCACATTAAAATCTTCACTGAAATGTCATTTTCATTCTTGTCGATATGCCCATTGCGTTTACATTTTACTTATCATTATGCAGTTGGAAAAACCTTTTGATCTGTACTCATTTGACATTCTTTGATTGATTATGTGATTTCGTTTCATGAGTGATAGACGTTGTGATGCATTCACGATTGGATTTACATGTTATTTGGTCAATTCACTTGGCACATTAGCTTCATAAAAGAACATAGGTGTTATGGTTAAACCCTTGATATATATCATTTAATATGAAACCTAGTTCGTGTTATCAAAACCTTTGGCATTAACTTGGTATTGGTTTCGATTTGTGTGTTTGGTTTTAAAACTATGGAATAACTTTTGATCGCGCGAATGTTTAAACCACTTACCATTGATTTCATTGGTTGATTGATTGGCATAATCGTTAACCTATACAATAATGGGTTGAACAATAATTTGCGTTGGCGGTTGTACTGTAGATATGACTCTCATGCATGTATGAACCAGCTCCACCACCTTCGCACGATGTCATTAATTTTTACCCCTATCCCTGTTTCATCTCTGCTAGAATCAGGTAAGCCTCTGAGCATTCTTCCCCTACGTAGGCTACGTTCAAACCCTGGCTCATTCACGTCACTTACCATGTGCTCTTCTCCATGGCACCGGTGGTGCAAATTGAGCCAAACAGTAGTCAAACCCTGCTATTATTCGATAACGCTCGGAAAGATTTAGAGGATAATGGTTGGCTCACATTTGTACAGAGGTTTGAGGTTTCAATTTATTTTTTGCACAACAATTCACCCTTACCTTTGAAGGATGTAGGGCCAAAATAGGTGACATTCATCTTGAAATCAGTGAAGAGTTCATCAGCTCTGCCAACGGATTAGCAGCCACGGGCCAACGATGGTTTAAAAACTATAAAGTTGATGAGGTTCCATGGCCATTACCGTTTGTCTCACGAAAGGTCACATCTTGTGACAGAGGTATGCCTATTTCCATGCTCAAACCTAGGTGGCATGATCTTTTGATAGTGGTTAAACAATTTCTGACCTATGAGGGTCGGTATGGATTGGTTTTTCTTTATCACCTTCGACTGTTAATGAATTTCATGGGTTATCCATTGAACATGCCATTTTATTTCTAGTGAAGTCTTTATAAAATGGCTAAGAGGTTTAAACGAGAAAATGCCGATAGTAGCTTGTTTCACCACAGCCTGATCAGACTCATCGACGTTCATCATTTAAACCTCCATGATGATAGTTGGCAAGATTTTCTCTCTTGGAATGGTTTTGTTGATTCAGAGTCTATCCAAATCGATAAGTCCATGGTCAGTGAGACTAAGGTCGGGCCACTTGTGCCCTTTCATGCCCTTCTACCTTCTCCCAAACCCATGGTCAGCCCTGATATCAACCTACCTGACGTTATAACAGACAAGGCTGAGGCTGTAAAAACGCCTGTGAGAAAGAAGGTCAAGGGTAACCCTACTATCGACGACAAAGGTAAAAGGAATGCTCGACTTATATCAAGACTTGCCCAGAATAAATCTAAACCTACTATTGATCAAAATCCCATAGTCCTTACTGAAGACTCAGACTCTGATATCGAGCGCTTCCTGGCTAGTGAGTACCCTTATTCCCAAGGACTGTGCTCCGAGCCACCCTATGATTTCGTTTCTAATTTGCCCCCGTGCTTAAAGAACAATCCTAGTTACCCAGGTATCAAGCTACATAATGAAACCCTCAGTGATTTAACCAAACCCTCACCTGCAACTTCGAAGCCCGGGTAGTCGTCATGCGACCAATGTAATGTGTGGTTGGAACACTACTATATTGACGTTCCCTTATTACAGTCCAAAATCAAATCGTTGGAAAACCAAGTTACAGTTTTGACAAGCCGAAGGGACAAGCTTCAATCTAATGACAAGAAGTAGAAAACAACTAGTTCCATCGTATTTAGGAATGTCGAATCAGCTACAGCCGTCGTCAATTCCAAACTATCATGACCAAGTTGTCTGCTCATTATCCAGGTATGAATTTCGATATCAATTCCGTTCTATGAATTGCTAGGATTAATATAATGAATTGAGTTTGGTTTTCAAAAATTCCTGTCCATTGTTCGAAATGACTCTGTCATAGCCATATAAAAAACAATTATGTTGTAGATCATGTACATTGTTTTCGTTTTGCTAAAATTAAATGAAGTGATGATTTGGTTACACGATTTGGTTGTGCCCAGTTTAGCAATTAATTGGTTTTCACTCGGTTTGATTCGTTTGTCTGTTGGTTTGAGTTAACGAAATAAATGGTTTTTTCTTTCGCTTGGATTTTGTTTGTATCTAACCTGAACAGGAAGTTTTTATGCTAAAATTAGATACTGACTATGTTTTGATTTGATATGATTTCATTTTGGTTGGATCACAGCGACCCTGATTTAGTTGTTATGATTTGATTTTTGAAACGATTTCATAGGATTGAATTGGCTTGATAATTACGAGGTAGTCTATTAAATTGGAAAAACGACTCTGTTTTGTCAACATTCTCGTTCGGATTTGGATTATATCTGACTTGTGCAAAAGATCTCTTCGCTGAAATCATGGAACTATGTTGATTCATAACGACTATGTCAAACTCAAAATGTTCGATTCTCTCTTGTTTTGATTACTACGTATCTTGAGTTAGCATGATTGTTTTTATGAGTTGGATTCGTATTGAAAATAGACTTGATGCTGCTATATTGATTTTAATTTTCAAAACAAGTTTGTTAAACTCGGATCGACATATGTTATTTCTGTTGAATTCACATGAGAAAAGTCGGTTAATAGTTCGTTTTGAAATGAATTCAAGTAATGATTTCGTTGAATGCCAATCATTTTTGTATGTCCCTAATTGGCAATAACAAACGATTGAACAACTCTTATAGATCATGTTATCAACCAATTAATTCCACTATGATTTCGTTTCTGATAATTTACATACCAGTTTTGATTTGATTTGCAAATAACATGGATCGTTTGTTTATATTTAATATAGTGATATTAGTTTGAGAAAACGATCCTGTTAATTTGGTTTGGATTCGAAGTGATCTTGTTGATAGTTGAAGCAACCTTTTGTGTTGATTTCAATTGGTCTATGAATCGATTTCATTACTGTCGGTTATTCAATATGATTCTGTAAAACCGAATTGGTGATAACATATGGAACAAAGTACATGCATATCTGTAGTCATTTGATTGATCTTAGTCTTGTTTGATCTTAAATTAGTATAACAATTTCAATTTGAATGATTCGTTTGTTTTTCAAACAACAATTAGATACTTGTTTAATAGTTTGAATTTAATTCTTTAAAATTCAAATTAATTTTAATACGATTTTGTGTTTAATTTAGACCAGCTACAGAATCGTAAGATTCTGTAGCTAGTCTTTAGGATTAGATTTTTATCAATTCTATCGACAAAATATCCTCTTAACTTGTCCTTTTTTTACCTCTTTCAGGTACATTCGAATTGCATTGGGCATGCTGTGACAGACTAGGAGATATTTGTGTGATATAATTTTTATTTTAGGATGTTAGTTTAGTCAAACTTGGGATATTTTCCCAGATTTTCTGTAAACAATTTTGATAACTTCCACAGGGATGTTTTACCCTGTGAGAAGTCTTTAAATACTTATTGTTTTTTGTAATAAGGGGAATCCTCACTTGTGGGAGAACCAGGCTATGGATTTATGATACAAACTGAGACGAGAGTTGACGTCTTGTAACAACTTTCACTTTCAATATATCAAACTTTTGTTTCAAGTTTTATGATATCAGTTTGCAGTTGATTATAGACTACTTTAGCTATCATAATCTATTGCAGGATGATATGATTGATTAATATGCTATCCATATCTGATTTCTTTCATTATTTTTAAAAGTATAACAATTACTTGGTTTCAGTTAATGAATCACATATTTCTCTTCTTCGTTAATTGAATCTTTTTGTATAGATCTTTGCATACAGATTTATCTAACTGTGAAGATTTATAAATCATAATATTGCTGTAATTTTTATGTTTTGTTTGTCCTATAATTATATTTGAAGAGAACAACTGCTTCTAGTTTACGAGAATCTCGTGGATAATTCGGTGCGGGTTTCCTCCCTCCGATCAACTAAGACAATCATCATACACAAGACGAATTTGGAGCGTTTCTTCAGGTCAGTTTGTTATTCATTTGATAGTTAATTTGTAAATAGAATTTAAGTAGTTTAGTTAGATATATGTGTAGTTTAGATTTGTAGTTAGAGTTAGTATATTAGTTGTTTAATTTATATAGTTTGTATTCTATTTCTTTTTCATAAAATCGGAAAAATAAAAAAACAATAGCTCTCACTGTCTTAGGACATAATACAAATGAGTTTTTCAGGTTTTCATTCAAATCTGTAAATTGTAAATATTGTACATTTGTGAATAAGATTTATTTCTATCAGTAGTTAGATATTTAATTTCTTAGAGATAGCATAGTATTAGATAGTAGATTGTATATATAATAGTTAGATTTGTTTAGTTTGTTTTAATAGTTAGTTTTAGTTATATTATTTAGTTTTTCTTTTTATTTTTTTAGGACCTTAGATCGGCTAATGGAGCCGCTAAACCCATCAGGGTGGGTTATCCCAAACGGCTTGGGTTATTAGACAACCCTGGACCAGATCCACTCTCCTAGTTGACGGACGGTCAATTTCGCCCGTCAACAAGTTCTCACTGACTTTTAGAAAAGAAACACCTCATATTCCAGAGTTTAGTGCAACCAAAGAGCCATAAAAGTAGGTTTAATTAGTCTAGGAATAATGGGAGGTGTTGGTAGACCGAGCATAGGACATCCAAGAGAAAATGAAGGGAATGAACTTGAAGGCTGAGGCAGAGCCCATAGAACTCTAACACCAACTGGAAAGGATTGTCCTGGAAGGAAATGATGCCAGAGACATGTTGCATAAGAAGACTGTTGAGTGCACTGCCATTTTCAAGGAAATCAATGATTGGATGAGTGTGATAACATGATGCAACCAAGTGCTAGATGAATTATGCATGAAAATACAAACCCTTAATGAAGAAGCTTCCAAAGCACATGATCCTCTGGAACAATAAGAAAAATTTGATGAGGTCCAACACATCGACAACACTTTAAATTCCCTATTTGAAGCTCAAATAGTGGCTAAGAAGGAACTAATATCCTTTCGACCAGTATTACAGATTGCATACCTCCAGATACACTAGGTGGAGACACTAGTAGATGCAGAATGGAATGCTCTTATCACATCAAAGATAAAGGAGTTCAGCATCGACACAACTCAAAATTTTGTAGTAGAATCCTCATTGCTTCCCAATAAGTGGTAAGAAAAAATTGAACATTTTCAGGAGATCAGGGAGAAATCCATGGAACTAGTGCCAGAGTTGGGCCCTTTGTTTGAAGGATCCAAGGAAGAAACAACTTGAGTTAGGGATGGAAGCATGCTGGAAAAAGAAATCAAAGGCACGAAAGGATCATAGGCCAAATCATATACCATGAAAGAACCAAAGACATGACTTGGAGTGAGTCAAGGATTGTGGTCGGGGCCTATTGGGTCCTTTGTATTGATGAATATAAGTTGTGGAAGCTACCATGGAGTCAGAAAACCAAGAAAAGGAAGGAAAATAAGGATGAGTGAAAGAGCGCTCAACAAAAAGGCATTGGAATAGAAAATTGTTAGAGGTTAGGGTACAATCAGTTTTGGGAGGAGCAGTTGAAACAAAATCGAGAACAAAAGAGAGCTCACAGGTTCTCAATATAAATAAAGAAGAGGATTGTAATCGGGTTGGGTAGCGAGATATGAATAGTAAGAATTGGTTTTTGAGCCAGATGGGGAATGTAAGAAGAACTATTCTTGTATTACTATAGAGGTAGCAAGAGAAAGGGGTTGGAAAGAATACGATCTAGTATGATACTATTTTGAGACGTACTTGTTATTTCTCTCTAATATGAATTTTTATATGATTGATATAAGTTGTGCATTTATTTTGAGTAAGGACTATATTATAATAGAATTTTGATGGAGATAAAATTTAAAAGAAGAACCTTGTCTATGATAATTTATGTTTCCATAGAATGATATTATGTTCTGTCTATTGTGCACAATCCTTCTATATTTCTTTAAGATGTTCTGCACAACTCTGTTCTTTTGACTTGGGTTATGAGGTGTTAAATATTATAATATGGTTAATCTATATTGGACAAGAATGGTAATAATATTGATAACTTATAGATCTGACTAAGAATTATTTTTACCCTTCCCTAATTCTCATGTCTCGATCACACTTCAGGTGAGACTTCTTCCCTTTCAAGAAGATGAAAATACGAGCGCACTAGACTACATAGGTACCCTTTTGTTGGTAACCTGAAGAGAACCCTGGTCTGAAAACTTTGTGCCAACACACTTGAATGTATGAAATTTTTCTTGTTTGGATGATATATTTCCTGACCGTTTTTAATCTAAATTAGCTAGCTCATAATCATGATAGGTTTTGTTTAGTATAGAACTACATCTTATATTACATTTATTCAACATCATTTTAGTTTAATTTCATATTTTAATTCATCTGAGAACCTTCATTTCTTAGATTCATATTTAGATAGTTAGCTAGTTTGATTGGTAACTAGGCCAATAATTTGGTCAGAAATGCTACTCCAAACAAGAGCGGGTATGATTAGGACCTACCATCATGAATTTTCCCTTACTTGATTGAATGGGTCCTTTTGGCTCCTCAACGGAAATGGTGCTAGAAGGAGGGCCACATAACTAAATGGATACAAATAAAATCACAAATGCTTCTTGTTCTATTTTGCAAGTAAACACTTCCTTGTCCAATGATTCCCATAGATTTCATTTTGAGCACACTTCCCTTCCCACATCATATACTGTGAACACATCGGCTCAAGCCACCACTCAACATGCTTCCACTCATTCCGAATCCACATTTTCCTCTCGACAACCTTGCATATTAACCCTCCCATAGGTTGATACCATTCTTAGGCCATCCAAAGAGTGAGTGAACCATGCCATAACTATACAATGGAGAATACATATAGGATAGCTCCCCATTGACTATTCGATACCTCAAGTTCAAGAGAATCCTCAAACCAAGATCCACTCTTTATCAACACCTTTGAATATCAAGAAAATCATGTTGTGGGAACCCTTGAATATCACATACCTCAAGATACATAAAATTTTGTAGAGGCTTCCAATTTTGACCTTGATCATTACATACTACTTGGTGGTGATGGTGGTAGACCTCCCTCTCCTCCTGAATTCCCAGCTTATACACCAATTAACGAGTCAAAAGAAGGCTCTAAGGAAGAAGAAGAAAATGAAAGTGAACCTAAAAATAACCCACTTGAGAGAATCTTGTATCTGTTGATTAATTGGGTTGGTTGTCATTGATGTCAACCCTTGAAGAAAGTCCGGTAAAGAA
The DNA here is from genome assembly GCA_000966675.3 of Picea glauca. NCBI lineage: Eukaryota > Viridiplantae > Streptophyta > Pinopsida > Pinales > Pinaceae > Picea > Picea glauca. Next base: position 247,725 of record JZKD02S0270972.1, read on the forward strand.
TTTTGGTAGCACAAAGGTTTGGGTAATGGACACAAGTTTGTTTGATGTATAATGGTATGATTTTTGATATATTTGTAGGTAATACTATTCTATATGGATAGTACATGTCATGCCATTTCTGGTGGTATGTGGAACATCACATAACATCTCATGGTGTGAGAGTTATGGCCTTACAAATTTGGAGGACCCTCATATGTTGGCTTGAAGCCCCAAAAGGTCAAAGAATTCAAAGTGATTGCAAAGAAGAAATTATTTAAATAATATAGTGAAGTGACAAAGTTAAAAAGGATTATTTAAATAATAAAGTGAAGTGACAAAGTCAAAGAGGATTATTTAAATAATAAAGTGAAGTGACAAAGTCAAAGATGATTATTTAAATAATAAAGTGAAGTGACAAAGTCAAAGA
>JZKD02S0270972.1:248136-284855 GCA_000966675.3 Picea glauca
TTTAAATAATAAAGTGAAGTGACAAAGTCAAAGAGGATTATTTAAATAATAAAGTGAAGTGACAAAGTCAAAGATGATTATTTAAATAATAAAGTGAAGTGACAAAGTCAAAGAGGATTATTTAAATAATAAAGTGAAGTTACAAAGTCAAGGAGGATTATTTAAATAATAAAGTAAATGGAGAACTTTCTAATTATGAAAATTGGTTAGAAGTGGGTTATCCCTAAAATAAGGAAATTGGGTTAAGATGGTTAAAAGGTAACCCCTTGAAGAAGCTACATGAAAGTATAAATAAGAGGCAATGCTCTCTCATTTTAATCACACTTGATCATATTGAATATATATGGGTGACTGAGATAACCAAAGGATATCTAAGCCGAATTTCAGAGGGAAGGTGAAGTAAAGAAGGCATAAATTCAAGGGAGGATAAATTCTTTTGATGATGCTTTCTAAGGTATGTTATTTACAGGTCATCTCACCATTTTCTCAATAATTTTTTTTCTAGAATGATTCAGACCGTGAAATTGGGAAGACATTGAGGAAACATATTAAGTAGCCATGGTACGAATTTAAGATTGTGGGTCATTGTGTTTTTGGAGTTACACTCTGTGGAAAATAGGGTTTGTGGCTAGTCCTAAAACTAGTCTAAAATGGGTGTTTCGGATTAAAACATCATAACTTCTTCATAACAGATCCAAATTTAGTAAGACCATATGTGTTAGTTAGATTAAAGTATGTAATATTTTTTTTGTAAAATTTCATATCCATACAACAAATATTCCATGTGGGGCACGCTCTACAAGTTCTCTCTCTAGAATAAGCCATAATTAAACAAGGTATGCCATTTTTTCTATAACTCATTTTTTGAGAGGTTCCAAGTAGTGAAACCTGGAGGAATTGCATAAAAAACACTGAAGAACATTATGTACTATTTTCATATCTTTATTCATTATAGGTACATAGTTATGATTATTTCAAGTTAGGGTTTTTGACTAATCCAAAACTAGTCATGTGAGACTAAAGTAAAGTTTGATGAAAATGCTAGTCTCTTGTTGTTAAAGGAAGGTTTGTTGGTTGAGGTACAGGTTGGCACATGGTTGATGCACTTGTTTATGGTACAAGTTGATTACAGGTTGTTTGGTACAGGTTGGTGCATGGTTGATGCACTTTTTTATGGTATAGGTTGATTACAGGTTGAGGTACATGTTGATGCATGGTTGATACATGGTTTAGGTTATTGGTGCATGTTGTTTGGTGCAGGTTTGTTGGTACAGGTTTACAACAATATATATCACAGTGATAGTGTGACAGTCGTTCCATCATTCTTCTTATACACCAGGGAATTTGGAAGGGGCAAGGACAGGTGGTTGTATCCACCTTCCGGTTGTAGCCGGAGAACATAGGGGGTTGTAGCCTCCTTCTGGTTGTAGTCAAAGAATTGGGGAGTTGAAGATTCCATCAGGTTGTAGCCTAAGAAACTAAGGTGTTGGAGCCTCCTTCTAGTTGCAGTTGTAAAACAAAGAAAGTTGGTGCTTAATTATTCAAGACATATAAGAAAAAAAATTCTGTGGTTTTCTCCCACTTTGGGTTTCCACGTAAAAACACTGGTGTACTATGTATGTGTATGATTGTTTATTTGTTCATTTTTTATTTACTCTGCAAATATTGGATGATAATGCTACATTGATATAACACTTTCATTATATGGTTAAAAAGGATTAAATTTCTCTGTTACTGATTCACCCCCCCTCTTAGTAATTCAACAATTAGTTTTAGAGTAAGTTTCTTCAGAAATCAGTTTAACCACTGAAAGGTAGATCATGGAGAGCAACAACATGTATAAAAATGGAATACCACAGTTTGATGGACAAAAGTATGCCTTTTTTAGCATAAGGATGAAGACATATATACATGCACAGGGTTTTGAAATTTGGCAATCAATTGTAGATGGATACACAACACCAACAGTTCTGACGACAAATGGAAACACTATGAAACTTGGTGCGAATAATTCCAAATCCAAAAATGCACTTATGAATGATCTTGGAGAATAGGTATTCACCAAAATTTCATATTGTAAATCCGCTAAAGAGTTTTGGGACAAACTACGAAATATTTATGAAGGAGATTCAAAAGTTAAAGCAAAAAAGCTTCAAACTTACAGAGGTCAGTTCGAACAACTAAAGATGAAGGAAGATGAGAACATTGCAACTTGCTTTTTACAAGTCGATGAAATAGTAAATGCAAGCTTGGGATTGAGAAAAGAAATCAAAGAATCTGTAATTGTTCAAAAGGTACTAAGATCTCTTCCTATGATATTTGACCCTAAGATATCAACACTAGAAGAAAGAGAAGATCTAAACTCAATAAGAATGGATGAACTACATGGAATATTCACAGCATATGAAATGAGAAATGAATAGGAAAATCAAGTTATAAAAGAAGCAACATTAAAAGCATCCAAAAGGTCAAAGAAAAAGGGAAAGAAAAAAGAAAAAGAACATAGTAGCAACAATGACGTCTCAGAAGAAGATGAAGAAGTGGCCAACTTTGTTAGAAGATTGAACAAGGGAACCAACAACAAGTATAGAGGTAAGCTTCCTTTGATTTTTTTTAATTGTGATTGTATTGGTCATTTTGCTAACAAATGTCCTTATAAGAAAAAAGATAAATGATGAAGGTTACTCAAATAACAAACACACGTATAAAGGAAAAAGAACCACAAAGAAAGTTTCCAAAAAAATCTTATGCACCAAAGAATACATCTTATCATCAGATGAAGATAAAGTCAATGACAATGAGACAGAAAGAGTTCTATTCATGGTAGTAGAAGACTCCGAAGAAGAATATGAAGAGGCTGAAGAAGAATATGAAGAGGCATAAGTTGACTACTGAGAAGAATTGTTGTGTGCCATAGAAGTTATCATAAGAGAGAAAAAGAAAAAACAAGAAACTACAAGCAGAACTAGACAAGAAAGAAGACACTCATGAAATAGAACACATGATCACAAATTTGAAGGTTCAAATTGAAGAAGATAAAAGAATTGAAGAAGCACTCAAAGAAAAACTAGAAGGAAGAGATAGGATCATTGGAAATTTGGAAGCATAAATTGTCACATTAAGTGATAAGGAATTTATGAGTGGAATAAAATGAATACAGATTATTAACAGATACTTAACAAAAAATAACAAAGATACAGTAAAATTGGTTTTCTATTCAATAAGGAAATACGATGAAACTGTAAAATGCAGCGGAAACAAGCTTGGTGGAATGGTGGCGGCTTATCTCTGAGAAGATATGTGACGGCTACACTCATTCATAAGAAGATGATTACAATGAGGCTCTGAAGGATTTTTTACAATAAATAGGAATGAAAAAAATCCTAGACATCCAAAAACCTAACCCTAGGAGATGAAGCGCCAAAAGTCATGTGGGCCCCGTTTGGGTAAGTTAGTCCATTAACTTCCTGGGGTTGTAACTTTTGCATACGATCTCTATTTTAGGCGTATGATAGACCATTGGAAAGGTATCATCAAGGAGATTCATTTTGGGGGCTCAATCATGCCTTTGACTATCAATGAGAATATAAATCCCGAAAAACCTTCATTTAGTCCCTCAAAATGGCCTCGAAAGTTAAAACTGTTAAGAATAGTAAATTGCCAAAATTGCCAAAAACCTGTTTTGAGCCAGTTGGAAAAGGTGGGTGGCCACCGATATCCACTTGGATCAATCCTCCCTCCTTAAGAAGAAATGTTCTCCATTTCATTGAGGTCCCCCATCAAATGAGGACATTTCTGTTGAATTTGGCCCCGTGTGAGCCACTTGGCTTGGTGCAGGAGCTGCCCTGCTTTGGAGACTCGATAAAGATGGATCCTTTACTTTCAAGTTACCTTGATCTGTGTGTCCACAATATGATCATTGGATTCCTATTGTATGTAGTCAGGGTTGATCTCTGTTGGTGTCACCTGTTCTGCTACTTCTAAGGTGTCCAATAATGGTGGGAAATAAGGGTGAAGGAGATCCACGTTGAACAGTGGGTGTAGGCCAAGGAAAAGAGGAATGTTGAGATGAAAAGAATTACCCCCCATGGCCTTGGTGATGGTGTATGACCCATAAAGGAGTGGGCGAAGCTTCCAATGGGGTCCTCTAAGGCGTTTTTTTCTGCAAGTGCAACCAAACTTTGTCTCCCACCTGAAACTTATGTGGCACCCGATGTTTATCATGGCATTGTTTGTACTTGTCATTGGATTTCTATAGGATATCCTGAACCTGTTGGTAGATGTTCTAGATCCACTCAATTAATCGGGTGGCTTTGTCAACTTCAGTAGGAGCAGGAGATGAGTCGGTCCAGGTGATCGCAAGGGGAAGTGAAACATCTATGGGACCCAATGGTTGGAATCCCAACCCCACCTGAAAGGGGTTGTGGCCAGTTGAGCTATGTAGGGCTTGGTTGTAGCTATGAAAAACATAGGAAAGGCTCTCATCCCATGTGTGAGGGTGTTGTGAATTATACATGCGAAGGATTGCATAATCATTCAATTTACGACCTCGGTTTGGCCATCTATCTAAGGGTGGAAGGCCATGGATTTGGTGAGCTTGGTGTCCAACAGTGACCAGAGGCTTGACCAAAATGTGATGAGAAATTGAATGTCCTGATATGAGACAATGGTTTGTGGGATTCCAAAATTTATCAAAACTCATTCAAATAAGAGCTTGGCAGTGGCCTCTACTGTGATGTTCTTCTTGTAAGCAACCAAAATCGCCATCTTAGAGAAGCGATCAACAAACACAAAAAAAAATTCATTTCCCTGCTTGGTGGATGGGAGGCTCGACATGTAGTCCATTGTGATGGATTCCCATGGCCTGTCAGGAGTAGGAAGAGGGGTGTATAGGACCTATTTCTTAGTGGTCAGTTTGGCAATCACATAGGTAGTGCAGTACCTGATATACTTGCTGACATCCTGTCGAAGTTTCAGCCAGTAGAAATATTTTTGTAGCATCTCCACTGTCTTTTCTATGCCGAAGTGTCCTACCACCCGATTGTAGTGGGATTCCCATATTATCTTCGCTCGCTCGCTTGATGGAACATAGATATGGCCCAGACGACACAACAACCCATCCTGAAGATGGAAATTATCGACAACTGCATTTGCCCCCAACATTTGGTAGGTGGCGGCGAAGTCTGGGTCTACCTCATAGAGTTGGGGTCATCCAGAGGTCTCATGGCCGCAAGAGTATAGCATTATGGTGAGTGCCGTGACTGGCGGTCTACTAAGGTAATCAGCGACGTGGTTGGTGCTTCCTATTTTATACTTGATGTTGAGGTGGAATTGTTGCAAGTATGTGGACCACTTTTGATGGTGGTCATTCTGCAATTTTCCTTATGTCTGCATGAACTGGAGTGGCTTATGATCAGTGTGGATGACTATCTCCTTCCCAAGAATGTAGTGTCTCCACTAGCGACAGTATTGTAGAATGGAGTACATTTCTTTGTCATGAGTAGGGTGCTTACGGACAACATCTAATAGTGTCTCACTATGATAGCCCACTGGGTGGCTGTGCTGAGTGAGAATGATGCCCACAACATAGTCTGAAGCATCTGTCTTAATCTCAAAGAGCTACTGCAGGTCTGGGAGTGAAAGTACTAGGGCTGAGCACAAGCGCTGCTTCAAATCATCAAGCACTTATTGTTGGGACCGACCCCATGCAAATTTCTCCTTACCACCAACCCTAGTTATTTGGCTAAGGTCCCATGCAATATGGGAGAATCCCAACACGAACCTGCAGTAGAAATTGGCAAGGCCCAAGAAGCTCCAAAGCTTAGTGAGTGTGGTTGGGGATGGTTAGTTATGGATGACTTGGATATTGGTTGGATCCACATGTACACCATGCTGATCAATGATGTAGCCCAAGTAATGGACACTATTCATGCCAAAGGATATTTTTTCCAAGTTTGTGTATAGCTTGTGTTGTCGTAGGGTGTGCAGAACCTATTGAATATGCTGCAAGTGTTTGGCCCAAGTCTTGTTGTAAATGAGAATTTCATCAATATACACAACTACAAAATTATTGGTGAATGGTTGTAGGATATCATCCATCAACCTTATGAAATTGGCTGGTGCATTTGTCAAACCAAAGGGCATGACCAACCATTCAAAAAGGCCTTCCTTTGACTTGAAGGTGGTCTTCCATACATCTATATATTCTATCAGGACCTGGTGGTAGCCAGACTTCAGATCAATCTTACTGAAGTATTTGGCCCCCATGATTTGATCAAGGAGGTCGTTGATTCAGAGAATCATGTACCAGTTTCTGACCCTGATTTTATTCAGAGCCTAGTAATCAATGAAGAGTTGCTAGGTTCCATATTTATTCTGCACCAGCATGATTGGGCTCCCACAAGGTGATGAGCTGGGATAGATGTGCCCCTTGTGGAGAATTTCTTAGATATGTCACTTGATCTCCTCATTCTCTAACAAAGAGCAACGATAGACTGGCCCATTGGGAAGCAGTGTGCCGAGGGTCAGATCGATGGGGTGCTTGACCTGGTAGTGTAGAGGTACCTCGGTAGGCAGGGATGATTTTAAGGATGGAAATTTATTTAAAATGTACGAACCTTGGTGAATCTTACTAATCCTTCATATGCCAACTATAAATGATTGGAGATATTTTTGTAAAAATATTCATATTTCTAAGGATTTTATATAGTTTTTATAAAATTTTGGTGATTTTTAAAGTAAAAGAATTTTATCCTATAGAATCTGGGCAAATAATTTTTAAAATAGCGAATCTTGTTTTTGGAAAAACCATGGAAAATTATCCCATGAGCAAAATGTAGACCCTAAAATCATCCTTGCTAGTAGGTGAGGAGAAGATATCTGAGTATTCTTCCAATACCTTATCTACTTGCTTCTGTTGTGTGGAGAGGTTGACCGCAAAGACCCTAGATGTGGCTATGATCTTTTGTTTATTCTAAGAGCGAATCAATAAGAAGACAAACTTCCCCATCTGAGAGATGACCTTCTTGTATTTCTTAGCAGAGATCAAGGAAATAGCACTAGGTGGAATCGCCTTGGGTATCCTGTACAATTTCCTATTCAAAGTAATAATAACACTACGATACCTAGACTCATATACAACATGACGTTTCCATAAATAAGGTTTTCCCAAAAGAACATCACAAACTTCAAGAGGAGGAACATCACACAATACCTCATCTTTGAAGGGCTTGATGCCGTACACTAGTCGACACTGTTGGTTGATGCGGAGATTGCTTCCTTGGCAGAACCATCCAATGGTGTAGGGTTGTGGATACAGTGTTATCGATAGGGCCAACCGCTTGACAATATCTACTGATATGAGCTTCTTTTGGATACCACTATCAATGATGAAGTGGAGCGGGGTGCCTTTTACCCACATTTGTGAATGGAAGAGGCACTCTCCTTCTAGCTCGTCTGGTTCACCAGACTGGAGCTTGGTGGTAGAAATGGTGGCATTGGGTTCTACGTCAATGATCCGTCTTCCCCTTTCTGGTTCTAGCTCAGAGTCATAACCCACATCTGATTCAGAGGCTTTCACTTTGGCCACTAGTGACTGCTTTGAGAGACAACCAACAATGTTATGCCAAGGGCTCTTATGGAAGTCGCACCACTTCCTGGTATCTTTTTTTGCCTTTCCGGTGTCCTTCCTTACTTGCAACTTGGACCGGTTGTCCTGATGCTATTCATCTTTTCTCTATCCTTTTTTTTGTGAGTTGGAGCTGCCCTTTCCTGTCTTTTGTTATGAGAGGTTACCAAGCCCAAATTGTCGCATCTTTTGTTTGAGAGTTTTCTCGATTTTGACGGCATATCATTAGGCCGTGCCCAAGGATGAGATGTCCAAAAATTCCATTTCAGTTTGGATGTATCTATGCAGAGAAATGTGATACTTGAGCACCAGATGTTGCTTTTAATATTTGATACCCATATTGGTGCGCAAGGTATGGAATATATTTGTGAAATCTGGCACTGCTTGGTCTCTTTCTTGCCGTAGTGTGGTCCATTTTGTATACAAGTCGTCATAAATTATGAAAGGGTAGTATTGTTCCTTAATAACATCTCTGAAGGATTCCCAGGTGGTCGTGACTGTAAATAATGAGGGTTCCTCTGTTTCCTTTTTCTCACAGAAGGTTTTCCACCAATCTTTGACACGGGGAATGACTTTGAGGAGCACAAAAGCAATCTTTTCTCTATTCGAAAAGTTATGGACAAAAAAAACCCTTCTAGTAGATTCAACCACTTGTATACAACATTTGTGTCTATCTAACCTTCAAATATAGGAATATCAAAGTTTATTTGTACCTTGAAGTGGGTGGTTCCTCCGCTCGAAGAAGATGCGTCGCCTGTTGGTAGCCGCCGAAGGATTTGCGCGAAACTATCCATCATCTCATTCCTTTGTTGCATGAGGGCTTCATAAATCAACAATTTGAAAGGATATTCTATCCCATCATCTTTCTTTTCTCCTTCCATGAGAGGTTGCTTGGGCATGCAAAAGATTTTGTTCTCAAGAGAAACAAGCTTGAGACCCAACTCTTTGTACTCCGACCTCGTTGGGGACATGCATTAAGACAAAAAGGAGAAGACCGCTCTGATACCATTGATCCATATTTTATGAGTGGAATGAAATGAATACAGATTATTAATAGATACTTAACACAAAATAACAATTATATAGTAAAATTGGTTTTCTATTCAATAAGGAAATAAGCTGAAACTGTAAAATGCAGCGGAAACAAGCTTGTTGGAATGGTGGCCGCTTATCTCTGAGAAGAGATGTGACAGCTATGCTCATTCATAAGAATATGATTAAAATGAGGCTCTGAAGGCCTTTTTACAATAAACAGGAATTCCAAAAAACCTAGACATCCAAAAACCTAACCCTAGGAGATGAAGCACCAAAAGTCATGTGGGCCCCGTTTGGGTAAGTTAGTACATTAACTTCATGGGGTCGTAACTTTTGCATACGACCTCCGTTTTAGGTGTATGATAGCCCATTGGAAAGGTATCATTGGGGAGATTAATTTTGGGGGCTCAATCACGCCTTCATCTATCTTTGAAAATCTTGATCCCGAAAAACCTTCATTTAGGCCCTCAAAATGGCCCCAGAAGTTAAAACTGCTAAAAATAGTAAATTGCCAAAATTGCCAGAAAACTGTTTTGAGCCAGATGGAAAAGGTGGGTGGCCACCGATATCCACTTGGATCATTAGGAAAGGATATTCAAAAGAAAAATATGTATAAAAACTCAAAATTTTTGAATGACATTATCAATAGTCAAAAACCTCATCATGACAAGTCTGGACTTGGATACAATCAAACGTAAAAGATATCAAGCTCCAAAACATCAAAACAAAAAACATATCCAAAAATCTATGCAGAAAAAATCAAAGGGAATAGGAATGTCTACAAATAAAATTACAGGGACACTCCTCCACCGAGAAGATTCAGATTTCAGAATCAACGACCGACATAAACAGATAGGCCTCAGGAAGAAGAAGCATTCATAAGAGTACCTCTTTTCATAAGATCTTCAACTCCTTGGTATAAAACTATATTTTTTGGTTTATGTTATGCATGTAATAATTCTGGACATAAGGTTGTGAATTGCAAATCTAACAACAGGAACATAAACAACTTTGAAAGTCATACACAAAAGGGTTATCCAAGAAGGCCTAGTGAAACACAAAGAAGAAGTTACAACATGTTTGAGACTTTGAGAACTGAAGTGGAATGATAAAAATGTAACAACTTTGGGAACATGGACAAAGATTGCAGAATGATATTCCCTCCTAGAGAAACACAATAGAACAACAATAGTCATAGACAAGAACCTCAGAAAAGGACATGGATAAGAAAGCATAATCAATATAGCAATGAAGAATGCACACTCACTCTACAAGATAAGCAGAAGAAATGTGGTTGGTATGTTGAAAGTGGTTGTTCAAAACACATGACATGTGATAGAGACAGGTTTCTTACATTAAGAAAGGAAAGAGATGGATCAGTCTCCTTTGAAAATGGTGATTCATCTAAAATCATTGGAAAAGGCACAGTCAGAATTGAGAACAAGAATACCAAGGCATAAAATGTTCTACTAGTAGAAGATATGGAACATAATCTTCTAAGTGTGAGTCAAATGTGTGACCAAGGTCATAAGTTTACTTTCAATTCACAAAAGTGCGAGATAAGAAAATAAGGTTAAGGAAAATTGATTGCAACAACTGCGAGAACTTCAAGCAACATATATGTATTAAGTGAATGTTGGCCCTTGACCAAGTTTTGAGGAACACTTGGTCATATTTGACCATTTTTGGACTTCGATAGTCTGTCAAAGATGGAGCGCTAGGAAAAAAAGAGATCAAGGGATCTCTGCCCACTTTTGGGACCCTTTTTAGGGTTTTGGGTTAATGTAATGGGAAACGGATGTCAGCCCATGGGTTTACCCATGTTTTAGGCCTATTTTGTAAAGTATAAGTAGCTAAGCAATGTAAGGAAGATAAGGAAGATAAGCTAAGTGCTAGTAAAGGATTTGCATATATTATGTGACTGACTTGCAGAGATGAGTGCAAGTGCTATAAGTGTTGAGTGCATAGATTGTAAGAAGGCTCTGTGCTAGATCTACCCAGGGAAGGAAGATCTGGCGAGGTGCACACAGATCTCCTGTCCTATGCGGAGTACAGGACAAGAGATTTGTGCCATCTGCGGAGTGCCTTGAGGGTTAAATACTAATGAATGATCTTTTCTAAAGTACTTTCTAAGAGTAAGAATCAAATATCTATGTCCTAGATAAGGTTGTAGACACCTGAGTCTTGCAACCGCCCCTGCCTCTACCTTGGGTGAGACTTCATCTGCTTCGCAGGTGTTTCTGAAAGGGCTGGTAGTTAGGGTTTTTTTGGTGCATTGTTGAAGTGTTGAACCCTGGGTCTACCCCTGTGCCAACAAATGGTTCTATTGCCGGGACCTGAAACTGTGATTGTTGGGAATTGAGGAATAAGAAAATTTGTGCAAAAAGAAGCTCTGTGTGTAGATCTGTTGCCCTAGTGTGCATCTTTTTACTCGACCTGTGAAGCTTTGTGCCAGGAATAAGGTCATATTTGAAGAAAGTAAGATCATATCCAAAGAAAATAAGTGAGATATGAAAGCTCTGTGATCTAAGAAAAGTAAAAGTGGAAATTTCTGAAAGAAAGAAGTCAGATCTACAGAAAAGGGGTAAGATCTGTGCTCTAATAAAGGTAATAATAGTCAAAATTTCTTAGATCTAGAAGCTTTGTGTTCTATAGAAGTGATATAAGTGAAATTTTTTGTTTCTAGAGCATGGATCTAGGTATGTTTGATAGATTCTATCCTAGCTTAAAAACTAGGGCATTAATAAATGAAAGGAAGTTTGATATGAATAGATATGATAAATATAATAATAGATATGATAAACCTATGTATCAAAAGAATGTCTGGACTAACAAGTGGATGCAGGATCCTAGAAATAAATTTTTGCAGGCTAGCCACTATGATCCTATTGTGTAGTACAAGAAGAGTTGGGGATCGTTGAAGAGAAAGAGAGGATTAACTCTTTGTTACAGTTGCATAAGACTAGGACATCTTGCTAAAGAATGCCCTGGGAGAAAACCTAGTTGTCTCAGTTGCAAAGATTTGGACCACGACATATTGGATTGCCCTAGAATGATAGCTAATTTGGAAAGGTTGAATCTAAATCAAGAAGACCAGAAGGCAGATCCAGAAAAGGCAAAAGCCCAGCAAGAATCAGAGAAAATATTAATACGGATAAAAGAAACCCTGAATGAGCATAAAGATGTTTGATTACCAGAGATATTCAAAGAAAAGGAGCAAGTCAAATAAAGAATAGGGGACTTCGATATTGACTGTATTCTTGATGAAGAAACAAAAGTGAACATTATGCCAGGAAGAACTTGGGAAGTTATAGGAAAGCCTGCCTTGATCCCTTGCCTAGGAGGAACAAGTTTATTCAGAGGAAAGCTAGTAAACCTATGTGGAAGGCTCGCCCGGATACCTATGACTGTCAATGGAACTTTGACAGAGGAAGACTTTGAAATTATTAAATTTATTGAAGACAACACCCCATTTACCATGCTCATAGGAAAAACTTGGATTGATAGAGAACAAGCCAGACGAAAAGAGGAATAAGAAGTTTTGGAACAGAAGAAGCAAGATTTAAAATACTTTATGACTAGAAGGGTTGCATACTTGATTGAAGAACATAAGAGTCGGTCATAGATATTTAATACTAGCAACCCTGATGTTGAGGCTAAGAGAACACTAGAGGATCCACAGAAGAAGTATTACCCAGAAACCCTAGGAAAGAATTTCAACAGCGCGAAGAAACTAAGACCACATAAGGTAAGCATCAGAATGGTAAAATCATTACTGAGATGAAGCTCACTGGGAAGAAGGCTATAAATTTAAGAAAGAAAAGGGCTAATACTGTAAGGTTACAAGAGGTTCTAGAGGATACTTCACAGAAAGAAAAAATGCAGAATTTGAGCTTCGCCCAGATATCAAAACAATGACATAGAGTACTTCTCCATGACGAAGCAATATAGTCGTTGGGGGTGATATATCCATTTGACTTCTGCTCCGAACGAGAAAGAAAGAAATAAAGGTTCATCATATAACCATTGAAAAATGCCATAACGAGTCGAACATGAGTTAATGGAGGATCATACCCATTGCAAGTAGACCATTGCTAAGATTCCCTACTTATTCCATCATGCCACGCACCGAGAATACTTTTTTCTAAGTGAGAATTTGAGCATGAAACCTAAGATTAATTCACCCTGAGATCATTGCCTTATCCCATATTATTCATTGTAGTCCCTGAATTATTTTTGCACCTAAGCTAGTTGAACCAAGATTGTATGTCAGACGAGCTCATCGCTGCTGAGAAAGAAGTTGAATAAGTTTTAATTGAATTAATGACTGAGAGAGTCATGTCAGAGGGAGGAGTGTCTACAGGTGTACATGCATCGTCATTGGGATCATTTCCAACTTCCCCCTCCACTGCTCGAGCAGGACCATCCCAACTGCCTTTGGAAAGACGATCTAAACTCAGAAACGAATTCTCCACTGTGAAGATGATCCCAAGTATCTTGCCTAGATATATCCCACCACTAAGAGACATAGTGAATCAATAAATTGTACCCAGAGACTTCGACTATGCTTTGGTCACTACATACCTCCCAAAAGGGGTTCACACAGTTCGTGCTGACCAAGATAAGCTCACAGTGCTGAAATTTAGTGATTTTAACCTTGGAGATCACAAATTTTACAGTATGCTAGCCCCGCACAAGTACTTAACTGTCAAAAAAGGGAGGAACCCAAATATTTTCACTCAACAATGGACCCATAACCTTGCACAGTCAACCCTCCTCAATGTAATGAAGATTTCGCATTTCGGGAGGCATCAGGAAGTGAATCCATGCATCAGATTGTTGCTGTCGTGCTACCACGAAGGATACTTATGGTTGGATCACCGCATCATGGTAGATCCGATTCTAATCAATCAGATCATAGGGTTAAGCATCCAGGGACCTGACCCACATGAATTTTACCCTGGAAAGACCACAGATCATGCTCTCGCCCAAAAAATAAAAGACACATATGGCGATGTAGAGAAGGGAACATGAGGCTACAAGGTAGCCTCCATCGAGAATGCAACAATTTGCCTCAGTTTCCATATGATCGTAGGGAATTTAGTCTGCAAGAACATACCCACACAGGTGAATGGATTTGTAGTTGACCTCGCAGGGAAGTGCGTGAAGGGACTACAAATGAACTAGGTGAAGTACCTTGTGAATCAACTCGAGCATGACTACAGAGAAGCACAAGACCAAGGGTATGAGTTCCACTTTAGTTGGTTACTCATACTCATTTCTTTCATTGCCTGAGAGCTACCAGAAGGTGCCACTTTTCTGGATATCGAACCCTTCAAACCATTGGCAGTGAAGTTTTGTATGTTGTGGTACTCTGACGACATGAACAAGCAGTGGTAGTGCAATGCCCTCTTCCACACTTATTACAACCAATTAAAGAATGCAATCCAGTCTACACCATGTCTTACAAAAACACACTTCATAAGTTTATATCTTTGATCAAATTCAGCATGGACTTCCACTTCACCTATATCACAACGCGTGCGGATGAGCACAAAAAACAATTCCAGTCATACTACAAGTTGACAGAAGAAGACTTGGAGCAGATTACCAAGGAATGGTCGGTGGACCTCCTTGTTCTAGAGGACCCTGCAGAAATATCTGACGTGGAAAGCCCTGAAGCTATACTGGATACACCTCGACTGAGAAAGACTAAGAAGGATTATGAAGTTCAATATATCCATAGTACATCCACGAATACTACTTCGATCTCACCTGTGCAGGGAGGTGATGGTGAAGAAATAGGTGGCACAGAGGTTGAGAAAAACAAAGGTGAGGTTACTCCACCTAGAGAGGAGGAGGATCCCTCTAAGAAAAGGAAGGTCACCCCACCAAATCCCTCATCCTAGAAGAAAAATAAGACCACCTGGACTACGTTTAAGACTACCCTCACACAGGATGACTTTGACTTCTTGATCGCTGCATTGAATGATGCCTCACTAGAGATTGCAGAAAGGCAAGAAGCGAAGCAGGAGGAGATATTCAACTGACTCAAGGGTGAACTTCAAGAAGTGCAACAGACACTCTAGTCCATCTAAGATATTTCTACTATGCCCTAGATGACGGGAATAGAAGGAACAAGCGATGAGCCCACTCAATTACACCAGATCGCCGAGAAAGTTGAAGCTCGCCTTCGACAAGCTCAAGAAGACACAGTGCAAGCCACCCAAGCTTTGGCACAATTACAGAGCACACTTATAGTAAAACAGAGGAAGTCATAATATGAACAAATTGCCTTACAAGTGAAGTGGGAGGAGGAGAAAGAACAGTTACAGCAGAGCAATGACCAATTGCTAGCAGAGCAACTTGACGTGCAGGAATGAGTTCACAAAGCACTTCGCTCTGTGACGGTCATTGAAGTGAAGATTGAAGAACGTGTCCCAGAGCAGGTGACACAACTTGAATAAGTAATCCAACAACTTCAGTAGTGCATCACAGATCTGGAGCTTAGTACCTTGCCTGAAACTCCCCAAGAAGTCAAAGATCTAAGGGAGGCAACTGCCCGTAGTGCAGTTGACAGGTTAAAAAACTTGGCTTTGGAATGTAAGCAACTGAGCTCTAGAAGTTCCCATACTTATGAGAACCTCATAGAGAACCCAAAATTGTATACATTAGAGGTGTAACTCCAAGAAACAAAGAAGTATGAAGATATGCTATAGGCGCAACTGAAGGCATTGACCCTAGTCGAAAGAATGAAGCGATTTCCAGGACAACGCACCACGCAACAACAAGTAAACATGTTGCAAAGTAAAGTGATTTAAGTC
This sequence comes from Picea glauca, assembly GCA_000966675.3. NCBI lineage: Eukaryota > Viridiplantae > Streptophyta > Pinopsida > Pinales > Pinaceae > Picea > Picea glauca. Next base: position 263,623 of record JZKD02S0270972.1, read on the forward strand.
TCTCAATGAATTCAACCCCTCCAAGAGAAAGCATTCCAACTGTTCACTGAAGTTGAGAGCCAGGCAGCTGAGCTTGAATAGGTTTTCATCACCGCAGAACAACGTATGGAAGGACTAGTAAACGACGCAGTGATCCAAGAGTTCATTGAGAAAGAGGCTGTTACACTGCAACAGGTCGAAGTAGCTCTGGCCAAGCTTGAGACATTAAAAGCAGAGTTGATCAGACTAGAGTGACTCAGGATGAGTCACAGGTGAGTGTTGGGGGCTTGTTGGCCCTTGACCAAGTTTTGAGGAACACTTGGTCATATTTGACCATTTTTGGACTTCGATAGTTTGTCGAATATGGAGCACCAGGAAAAGTAGAGATCACGGGATCTCGACCCACTTTTTGGACCCTTTTTAGGGTTTTGGGTTAATGTAATGGGAAAGGGATGTCAACCCATGGGTTTACCCATGTTTTAGGCCTATTTTGTAAAGTATAAGTAGCTAAGAAATGTAAGGAAGATAAGGAAGATAAGGAAGATAAGATAAGTTCTAGTAAAGGATTTGTGTATATTATGTGATTGAATTGCAGAGCTGAGTGCAAGTGCTATAAGTGCTAAGTGCATGGATTGTAAGAAGGCTTTGTGCTAGATCTACCCAGGGAAGGAGGATCTGGTGAGGTGCACATAAATCTCCTGTCCTATGCAGAGTACAAGTGTGAGCTCTGTGTTGTAACCTGCTTGACCAAAGCTAATAAAGAAGAATAAGACTTTATGGATGTAGCCCCAGGGTGGGGGTGAACCATGGTAACTCTGTGTGTTATGCTTGGTGCTTCAACCTAATGTGTTGGTTTCTTTCCATGTGTTACGCTTTGATATGATTATTCTATGTGATTTGCTATGATACTCTTAGATAGATCCACTTTGCTTTGTGCTTCTTAGATGTATGGGTGTAGATTTGACATATATGAAAGTGCTAAGTGCTAAACCTATTTTGTTGTTGCTAAGTGCTAACTTAACCTAGATCGAAGTGAATGCCGCAGTGCTCTTTGCCATCTATGGAGTGCCTTGAGGGTTAAATATTGATGAACGATCTTTGCTAAAGTACTTGCTAAGAGTAAGAATCACATATCTGTGTCCTAGATAAGGTTGCATACACTTGAGTCTTGCAACCACCCCTGCCTCTACCTCAGTTGAGACTTCATATGCTTTATAGGTGTTGTTGAAAGGGCCGGTAGTTAGGGTTTTGTTGGTGCGTTGTTGAAGTGTTGAACCCTGGGTCTGCCCCTGTGCCAACAATGAAATTGGAAATGAAAAGTTTATACTATGAAAGGAATATGAAATTTGGCTTTGGCACAAAAGAATGGGTCACATACATTTTGATAACCTTTTCAAATTCATCAAAAGGGAATTTGTTAGAGAAATTCCCCAGATCACGAAACCAACCAACACTTTATGCAAGCATTGTCAACAAGGAAAGAAAACAAAGAACATGTTTAAATCAAAAGAATATTCAACGACAAGACCACTAGAAATTGTGCATATTGATCTAGTTGGAACAACTACAACAAAGGGTTTAAAAGGTGAGAAATACTTTATGTTATTAGTTGATGATTATAAAAGAATGACTGCAATTTTCTTTCTCAGGAATAAGTCAGAAGCTTTTGAAAACTTCAAGGTCTAGAAGGAAATGGTTGAAAATGAAATGGATTCAAAAATCAAATGCTTGAGATCTGATAATGGAGGAGAGTTCACTTCAAAGGAATTTATTGATTACTGCAACATGCATGGAATAAAAATTCAATCCTTCATTGCTAGGACACCTCAACATAATGGAGTTGTTAAAAGAAAGAACATGACAGTACAATAAATGGATCAAACAATGATAATGGATTTCAAATTGAAAGATATCTTTTGGACATAGGTAGTGCATACAAAATTTCACATTCAAAACAAAGTAATGCTCAGAAACAAAACTGACAAAACTCCCTATGAACTATGGAAAGGAAGACCAACAAATGTGAAGCACTTCAGAGTTTTTGGAAGAAAATGCTACATCAAAAGAGAAGATGGTAGAATGGGAAAGTTTGACTCTCGTGTGGACAAAGGAGTACTTGTTGGTTACTCAAGTACAAGGAAAGAATACAAGTGTTACAACTTGAGATTGAACAAAGATGTGGAAAGCATCATCGAAACAATTGATGAAATAGGTAGACAAGAATTAAAGGAAGAACAAAATGAATCAATGGATAATCTTTACAAAGAAGAAGCAAAATATGAAAAACAAGTAGAAGGGGAAGATGAAGAGGATCCGACAGAAACAAAAAAGAAATTTCAACAAGTGCCTCCAAAGACAGCTAGTAGACGAGTACAAAAGAATCATCCTTCAGATTAGATTATCATAAACAAAGATGCAAGAGTTGAGACTAGAAGAAGAATCCATTAACCAGAACAAACACACCTACCACTCTCATCTACGATTGAACCAACCTGTTTTGAAGAGGCCAACAAGGATGAATTTTGGAATAAGGCCATGGATGAAGAATTGGATCAAATAGAGAAAAATGACACTTGGGAATTGGTTCCAAGACCAAAGGATAAGAATGTGATCACCACAAAGTGGGTATACAAGAATAAATTGAATGAATATGGATAGGTTACAAGGAACAAAGCTAGATTGGTATGTAAAGGATATGCATAGGTTGAAGGAATCGACTTTGAAGAGACATTTTCCCCAGTTTCCAGAATGGAAGTAGTCCAATTGCTTTTAGATTATGCATGCTCCAAAAATATTAAAGTGTATCAGATGGACTTAAAATCATCTTTCTGAATGGAGAACTTGAAGAATAAGTCTACCTTGAACAACCAGAAGGATTTCATTTGCCAGAGAATGTAGATTATGTGTGTAAATTAAAGAAGGCATTGTATGGTATAAAACAATCTCCTAGAGCATGGTACTCTAGACTGGATAAATATCTACAACAGACAAGGTTCAGAAAAGGAAGTGCAAGCATCAACCTCTACATCAAGAAATTTGCAAAGGACATGCAGAATGAATTTGAAATTGTAAGTTTTAAACCTGTGAAGTAAAGCAATGCATATAGATTCTTAAGCAAAACAAAAATTAATCAATGGCTCATACACATAGTACATAGAGATTTATACTGGAAACCCTTAACCAGGAGAAAACCTTTCAACTCTTCATTGTATTAATTTCACCATTCATCATACATTATATACAATGTTCGGAAGAGCCACAATATTCATTATTAATCATTAATTTTAGCAAACCCTAGGGTTTCACTGAGCCGACTTTAGGCCTCCTCCAACAGAATTTAGGTTCCTCCCCTCCACTTTAATATTTATTAAGGCTCCTCTCTTGATTTTCCTCAGACTTTTATGTCCTGAAGATGGATCCTGTTGTGGATCCAAAACGTCGACATGCAATAATGAATACTGTGGTTCTTCCGAACATTTCTAAACAAAACTCCCACCACAGAAATCTTAATTCTCAAATATATAAAATGTTTTTAGGTATTCTGTAGATACCAAAACCCTAATCCATTAATTTGAGATTAATTTAGAAAACCTCTAAAAATAGAAAAATCTGCGCTCACACACACACATGCAAAGAATATAACACATACCCAACATTCTCCCACTTGTTGTTTTCTTTGCATCCAGGGGTCCATAGGATTATATAGTCAACAATCCAGAGTAGAAATGCCCATTGTTACTCTACACCAAGAGAACATTTATGTGTTCACAGACTTTGTCAATGAATCTGCAACATTCTTCAAAGTGTCAACCTTTTGCAACAACACCTTCTTTTCTTCAACCATGTCTCTCACAAAGTGATACTCAACATCAATATGCTTTGTCTTTGAATGATAAGCTGGGCTATTTTTCAGGAAGATTGCACTATGACTGTCACAATCTAATCTCACTGCTTATTGTACCAACCCAATACCTAAACACAATCTTTGTAACCATATTGCTTCCTTTCTTACATGAGTGGCTACCATGTATTCAACTTCTGTAGTTGAGAGTGCCACTACAACCTGTCTTTTGCTCATCCAATTGATTGTTCATTCAAATAGGTTAAACACATACCCACTTGTAGATCTTCTGTGATCCAAATCTCCAGCCCAGTCTGCATCAACAAAGCCATATATGTCCACCACTCTATCCAATCTTGGTCTTCCTTGGTAGCATAATCCATAATTGGTAGTGCCACTGTTGGCCCTTGGTTATGGAGGCAAGCGAAGATCAAGGAAGAAAAGGGAGAATGTGAACTTCGCAGAAGACAGAGTGACTGTTATTGGGTCGAAGTGAGCAAAAGAGAAGAAAAGATGGAGTGAAGTAAGCCATTGGGTGAGGAGATCAAGAATGACAAATAAGCAAGAAAGAAGGATTGTGGACAACTCAAAAAGTGGAAAATCCATCATTGAATGCTTTGGAGCACCGCGAGAGAAGGAAGGAAAGACAGGCTGGCGAAGCCTTGAAAATATGGGTCAAGTTGACCTAGGGTTTTGTTATCTAGGGTTTTGGACACCTAGGTTTTACCCTAAGGATGTCAGTGAGCTATTGCAGTGTATAAATAAAGGTCACAAGGACCTATTTTGGGTTGGTATGATATTGTTGAGTATAGTTGTATTGAGGATTAAGAGTGATTATTGTTGTATGTGAGAGAAACGCTAAGTGTGAGAGCCTTCTAGTATTGTAAGATCTTCAGCTGGGTGCACAAGGAGAGGAGAGAAAGAGAGGAGAAGAAAGAATATATGCTAGCTATGAGTGCAGACAAGAACTGTATTATTTACCCTAATATATTATAGCATAGTTTCGTGGACATCTCCCTAGAGAGAGGGTGAACCATGCACATCTTGTGTTGTGTGTGATTGGTATTTTATCTCTGTCATTGATATACTGTGATTGCATTACTATTTTAGATCTAATAAGTAGATGTGCATAATAGATCTAAGATGATAAGTAATATATGAATGATGTGATGTTCTTGTGGTAGATCCACTTGATATTCCCTTTGGTTGTAGACATCTTTGTCCTGCAACCCCCTCATAAATTCTTTGAGTGAGACTGCATCTGCTTTGTAGGTGTTGCCGAAAGGGCCACTAGTTAGGGCTTGTTCATGTGCTCTTGGAGCTAAACCCTGGGTCTGCCCCTATGCCAACAAATGGTTCTATTTCCAAGACATGAATCTTCTTGAGGGAATGTCAAGGTGGTTTCCATCAAAGAAAAAGATTCAAAAGTGGATAGAGGATCAAGAAAAGGACTTTGCTGAAGCCTAGAACAAGAACCCTAATATCAATTCAGAGGATTGGTTGGAGAAATATATCTTTACTGATATACATGGAATTTTATTTGGGGGAATCCATCAAGAGATATATGAGTGGCTAGCTAGATTAGCAGATACCCAGTTCGAGATCTGATCTAGACCTCCTATGGTTTGGACGTCAGAGCTGATCAAGAAGATCAAAAGAGTTGATAACGCCGTATCACAAGCAGTATATCACTGGTTTGATAATACCATTGGAGGGTACATCACAGAGTTTGTTGTTGATAGAGTAGAATCATACATCCAAGCTGAGCGATATTTCTTTAAGGGACCCAAAGGAAAATTTTTACAATTATTGAAGTTGAGACTCAAGATGCTATTACATGAGAAGAACATATTGAAGATACAGTAGATTGGTTGGATCTAGAAAGGCTAATGTTCAAGAATTTAGACAGCGAAAACGACACAAAAGTTGGACACATGCGCAGTGGGAGAGTGTTCCTATAAGTTCAACTTACAAACCTGTTTAAGAAGAACTACGGGGAGGAGGGTTTCTACAATGGAGAAGAGGCATAAATAATGGATGAAGAACATTTAGAAACTGATAGGACAGAGGAAGGAAAATTTGAAGAGCTTTGTCGGGGAGAACCTGAAACCTTAGAAACTGCGCAAACCATCGAAGTAAGTACTGTTATCCCTCTTGTTGATTCAATAGTATTAAAAAATTAGAGTAATCCCAGTCACCAGAGAATCCAGAGCACTTCCACTAGTAATCCACCACATACTCAGTCAGGGACCCTAGGAAGATCTATGGCAGATGAGATGAGGATTCCTATATTTAGGGGAGATGGATTTGAAGATCCTGATCAACATTGGTTCCTATGTGAAGCCGTATGGAATATTAAAAATGTCACTGACAAAGCTATCAAAAGAACCCAGTTTAGTACCACTCTAAGGGATCACACACTGAGTTGGTACATGAAGCTTGTTCAAGGACTTGCACAGCCTAAGCCACTGAACTAGATTAAGAATGCACTGATTGCAGAGGTCAAGAGACCCAAGTCAAATTCACAATGTATTACATAGCTAAAAGAGATCAAGCAGAAGGTGGCCGAACCTGTTTGGGAATTCGATTAGAGATTCAAAACCTTAACATGCCGATTGACTTTTCAGATCCATGATGAACATAACAAAGAATGGTTCATTGCTTCCCTCTTACCACACATCAGAGTCCCTCTGATGCAACAGAAGATTTCTTTGCAATCTGAGGTGCTAGAGATTGCCATGAAGTTAGAATCATCTCCTATGAGAGAATCCAGCTCAGGTATGAGTCAGATCTTGAGTCAGCTGACTAGTTTTTCCTTATAGGTCAAAGATATGAAGAAAGACAAGGGAAAAGATTAAAGGGAAGACATATGGCATGTCAGATGCAGATCAAAAGGCCATGACAAGGAACACTGTCCCCTATTCAATGAATACTTGGCTTTGGGAGCTCCGAGACCTTTGAAGCAAGTTACCTTACCTTGGTGCGAGGTATGCAGAAACATACATTGCCCTGGTGAGTGATACTACATGAAAAAGTATGTTCAAACACCTAAAAATTTGTAATGTACATTCTGTAAGTCCATAGGACATGATTATATGGATTTTAGGGCTTAGGATATCATGCATGAAAGTTCGATAGAAATATACAAGATTAAAGGTGAAGTACAACAAGAAGAAAACACTATGTAGTATAACTCTCCTGGGAGAGGAAACTTCAATCCTCATGGTGGATTCAGAGGAAGAGGACGAGGGGGAGGAATGGGTTGAGGCCGAGGACAGATCATATGTTATAACTATGCACAACCAGGACACCTTGCAAGGGATTGTCAGAACCCTTGTACCACTTACAGCTACTGCAACTCATTTGATCATGTTATAGAAGATTGTCCTGTGCTGCTAGATAAGCTTCAGGAAAGACAAGGACCTCAGAAGAACCCACAAGTGCAACTGATATATGATGAGCCTCATAGAGAAGACCCTAGAGTCACTGTTATAACCAAAGGAGGCACTATTATAGGAGATGAAAGAATGAACCAAGGGAAGACTACAAAAGATTCAGGAATTAGGAAAGCTACAACGAAAACCCAAACCTTTGATGCAAAGAAAGAAAGACAAATATTTGAGGAACCTAGAAAAGAGTTCAAAACAGACCAAGTGTCTTCATCAAAGACAAGACCAAAAGTGAGAGAATATGGAATGCCTCTAGCATTTGATCAGTTTTCTTCACAAAAAGAATGAAAAGAGGTAAGAAAGCTCATGAAATTTGTATATACTTGTATTAAGTTGATTCAGGATGAAAGTGATATACAAGATGTTAGCGACATTTCTGGTAAGGTGGGTTAGAATGCAAAGGAGTGGGTTAAAAACCCACTTACCCTAAGTACCAGACTCAAAATGCACCTGTGGTAAGCGACAAGCAAATCTGGACAACAGGTATCCACGTTCCCAGATCAACGTCGTACATGGAATTTCAGAGCCCCCCCACCCTTCTACCTTTAAGCGAAGGAGGGGGGGGGGTCCGAAATCAGGGGGGCATCTCTCCAATGACTACGATTGGAGCGCCCGGATCAATGGTGCACGAGGCGATTCTGGACCCCCCCGCCTTTCTACCTTTAAGAGGAGGGGGGGGGGTCCAGAATCTAGGATGCATCTCTCCAATGGCTAAGATCATAGCGCCTGAATCAACGACGCACAAGTAATCCAAACATCCTCTATCTTTCTGCATTTAATCAATGTGCCCCCCCCCCTTCTTTTCGTGTCATCTTGTCCCCACCTGTCCATGTGATGAGACTCACTCCATTTAGCCCCTTCCTCATCCTCCGACATCTGTCCATATCCCCTCTTCTGGTCCGTGTGATCCCTTTCCCATCTCATCATCCACTCACCACCTGCCATGTGTCCCGCCCCATCCTTTGCGCTGGCCTCCATGCCTATTCATCAGGCCATTAAGCTAATCTAGGTAGCAGCACGAAGGGTCTTCCACGTCGCAGAGGTGTCGAGTTGGCCGGGCTATCCTCAATCCCAATAAAGCAGTTATTGAAGTAGTTGGTGGTGGTTAGACATCACCTCCGCCATAATGGGAAAGTCCGACGATGAATTAAAGGCACATCGATTCACCCACGGAACTGTCAGGAGTTCATTTGCATCTGCCATAAGTTGCACTTGCATATTGTCATAAGCCATGCAAACGCAATGTGTTTAATGCAACGTCTCGATTTTTGTTGTTGTTTTTGTTTTGAGTATATGTAGGCATTTTCGCCATTTTTGTATCTATCGATGGTTGAGCAGAGCTCTCGGTTGTAAATCTTTAATGAAGCACTGATACTCTGGTTATGTATGGACTTTTGAGACTTCTTGCCTTATGAATGCCAGTTTTTTTTACGTCTTTGTTATAATGTGTTAGAACATATTGGAATTGGAGGGTCCATTCAAGTTGTAGTTGTTATAGGATGATGTTGGATTGGAACACTGTAGCAGTTACATTGTTCCTAATCAGTTCTTGTGATTTTCCCAGCGCTGAATGACTTGGAATTGGAGGATCCAGTCAAGTCCCTTTTTCAGCTTCTTGAGACCCTGAACCAAGAGGATCTTGCATTCAAAGTCTTTCCTCTACCAACCACTGAAAGCCTGTTGCTCGAAGTTGTTTGTTCACCTTTCTTATCAAGTCTTCCACCTGATCATATTTTAATCAACCCACTGGCTGAAGTTAGATCAAGACCTCCTTTTTCTTTTACATGCGAGACCCAGTCCCTGAGTTAGAGTGATATCTCCCTGAGTCTCTATCCATCTGATCATCCATTAAAAACTATCATGACATAAAACTAATGGGTGTCGGGCTCTACTCCTGCAAGCAATCCAGAAGTGACTTCTGATGCTAACATTTCTGGCGTCATTGCTAGGGACAAAGTTGAGGATTTTTCCCTGGGCAGAACGACATTGAGCCTCTGATTCTGAAGGTGCATCAGACATCAGAGCCTTTAAAGATTGCTACTATGCACTTAGAGACTCCATTGTTTCCACATCACTGTTTCAGCTGTGACTATTGTTAGCCCACCTGAAAGATGACTCTAGAGAGCTTTCTCGAGAAGGTTTCAGCAACTGCTTTCTCAACCTAAGAAGCTTCCTAGGGTAATGACATGTTAATATCTGGCCTTTGATGGTGAACAAGGACCATACACATTTGAATCTGTGCATATTTCACCTGGAAACTCCATGATTCAAGGATCGATTGGCGACTCCACTGGTTCGTATGGAAAAAATCCTTGCTCGCAGGTTTGGTCCTTTTAATTTTTTTGCTATTCCTAGTTTTCCTAATGCTGTCCTCTCTCCGAATGAATGGGGCGATTATTTGCCCATATTTGGAAAATGTGAAGAGGACAACCCTGCTCAAAACCTCAGTGAGTTTCATGAACTTATGCGTCAGTGGGAGATACAAAATGAAGATGTATTACTGAAGATGTTCATGTTCTCGTTAGTAGGGGATGCATGTAGATGGTATCATTCTTTACCCCCTGCTAGCATTTCTTCACTTAGTGAGTTCCATGCATCTTTCACCACTTACTGTCAGAAGTTGTATCCCTCTGAGTTGATTTTTCATAACTGTTGTGAGTGATACTACAACAAATGTATACAAGATAGAGCTGTCTTTTATGAAGGCTATAAGGATGATCCCGATGACTTGGATCAGGAATCAGTCCTTTCCCCTCCCCATCCGTCTGTTTCAGATGAATTTATGGAGTTGATAAAATATATCAATGCCAGACTTGACAGGTGGGAAGCTGAACAATGCGCTGAGGATTTCCCATCCTTTGAAGAAGAGGCCCTTAACAGCTCTACTGAGGGCGATTACGGAATAAACTTTCCCACAGGTCCTATTTATGGTCATTATGAATCTGACCCATGGGAGAGACAAGAAGAAGAAATCCTCCCAGATATGATCATGTCTAATGAAGGTTGTGTTGATGAGGGATGTATGGATAGAAGACTAAGGGAAGAAGTTTCTCTGAGTGAACTAATGGAGCGGGCAATATCTCTCACTACCCAACATGCAAGGTTGAAATCTGAGGACAATGGGGAGGAGTTTCCAGTCTCTAAGGCAGATGTTCTAGATGGCTCTCTCGAGGATAATATTGAAGATCTCGTAAGCACATTAACATCTGCCCTTGATGAGCTTGTTGTCTCATAACAAAACGATGAAGTGGTAGTTGTGGAAGAGGATTGTTCTCTTTTCCTTCACAAGATCTCCCATGATGTGTTTACATTCGGGGTCGAAACAGAGGAGCAGGGGATAGTTCCACTTCTACAAGTTGGAGAAGCTCTGTTCCCCCTCAACTTTGATGATTATCTAGAAGAGGAACAATAGATCCCCACATCACCTTTTTATAATCAGAGAAGCCAACCCACTTATGACAATTACGGATCAAAGTCTGAGCTCGATATGTTGGATTTCCAAGAGCAGGTCGCATACCCTTGCCCTCTGCTCACTAGGGAAAATTATCACGAGAAAATCAACCATCTCAGTCTTTCAGGAGACGCTGAGCAGTATGAGGAAGTGCAGAATTTACCTGGGGGGCCTGGTGTCGAGTTGGTCGGGCTATCCTCAATCCCAATAAAGAAGTTATTGAAGTAGTTGGTGGTGGTTAGACATTGCCTCTGCCATAATGGGAAAGTCCGACGATGAATTAAAGGCACGTTGATTCACCCACAAAACTGTCAGGAGTTCGATTGCGTCTACCATAAGTTGCAGCTGCAGATTGTCAAAATCCATGCAGACACATTGTGTTTAATGCAACGTCTCGATTTTTGTTGTTGTTGTTGTTTTGAGTATATGTAGGCATTTTCGCCATTTTTGTATCTATCGATGGTTGAGCAGAGCTCCCGGTTGTAAAGCTTTAATGAAGCACTGATACTCTGGTTATGTATGGAATTTTGAGACTTCTTGTCTTATGAATGCCAGTTTCTTTTACATCTTTGTTATACCATGTTAGAACAACTCGGAATTGGAGGTTCTAGTCGAGTTGTAGCTGTTATAGGATGATATTGGATTGGATCACTATAGCAGTTACGTTGTTCCTAATCAGTTCTTGTGATTTTCCCAGTGCTGAATGACTTGGAATTGGAGGATCCAGTCAAGTCCCCCTTTCAACTTCTTGAGACCCTGAACCAAGAGGATATTGCATTCAGAGTATTTCCTCTGTAAACCACAGAAATCCTATTGCCCGAAGTTGTTTGTTCACCTTTCTTATCAAGTCTTCCACCTGATCATCTTTTAATCAACCCACTGGCTGAAGTTAGATCAAGATCTCCTTTGTCCTTTACATGCGAGACCCAGTCCCCGAGTTAGAGTGATATCTCCCCGAGTCTCTATCCATCTGATCATCCATTAAAAAATATCGTGACATAAAACTGATGGGTGTCGGGCTCTGCTCCTGCAAGAAATCTAGGAGTGACTTCTAACGCTAACACAAGAGTTACAAAATTTAATCAAACAATATGAGATAAGAAAGACAGACCCCTTACTGAATAGGGAAATACACTAAATCAGTAAGAAGAGAAGGAAAAATAAGGAAGCACATTTGAATGCTCAAATAGGAGAGTATGAGATAGATTATGTAGTCCTCGACTTAGGGTTGGAGGTCAATGTCATGACGAAGAAAACCTGGGCACTGATGGGAAAAACAAAGTTGATCTATTCCTCTATCAGGATTAGGATGGCTAACCAACAAGTTGTCAGCCCATTTGGATGATTGGAGCATGTCCCTGTGGACATTTATGGAGTAAGAACATTCATAGACTTTGAGGTAATTGAAATTGCCGATGACAAATGCCCTTACCTGGCACTATTAGGAATTGATTGGGCCTTCAATAATTCCACTGTGCTCGATTTAAATAAAAGACGTATGAATTTTGAAAGAGATGGCCTTAGGGTCATTACACCTCTAGATCCAGATGAAGGTCAATGATACACATAGCCCATCAGAGAAGAAGACCACGTATATGAACTGGAGAACATATACAAATTAACATCCAAAAAAAGGATTACATTAATCCTATAGCCGATGGGAACTTAAGCTGGTGAAGTGACATCATATGTTCATGAGACTCAGAAGAAGCACTAGAGAGATGGAAAAATAAGATGTATGAGGTATCTACAATAAGATGTGCTAGATTAACCATAGAATTTCATTGGATCGACACAACAGTAAGTAACTTACCCACTTTTGATGGTTTGAATCCTTTATAACCTTCTTGTTGAACTTTGAATAAAGTGTACCAATACAACATAGATTATTGGCAATGGATGAGGCCTTGAAACAAACCCTAGGAAGATGGCGGGGGGCACACAAAATTAATATTACAGATTGCATACAGTGTCATACCTTGATCACAAAACAGTTCTCAGCACAAGTAGAAGGCTGCGAAGTTCGATACACAGGTCGAAGTTGCCCAAAGGACCATGTGCGGAGTTGTGAGGAAGCCTGGAGAAACATTCGAACAATGGGTACACAAATTCATCAACACACTGGACACAACACCTATCAACTGGTACCTTCAAGCAGAGCTACGCCTCATCACTACAGATTGGAAAGGTATGACTTAGAATTTTGTAACTACCTTCTTATTTGAAAGTCAATACTCGTCAGTAGATCAAGCATTGCAGATTGTGAGACAACAAGTATTCGAGGAGTCATATAGCCTTCCTTTGGAACAAGAAGAGGATGAATGGACTGTGCCTCTTGAGAAACTACAAGGTTGTTACAACATCAATGCTGATGAAGACAATGATCCGAGGAATGTGAACATCACAGAAACAAAAGGCTAGAGAGATGTAAAAGGACCAGGAGTTGAGATACCATTTATTGGACAACCACTCAAAATTAAGAAGGTCAATATTGGAATAGAGAAGACACCAATGTTTGCAAATATTGGAGATTATTGGGATGCTGCTAGCATTGAAAAAATTACAGAGTTACTGTATGAATATCAAAACTTGTTTCCAACCAAGTTCACTGATATGAAGGGCATTAAAGGACCTATGGGAGATATGAGGATCCCTTTGAAGCCATATGCAAGACCAGTCAAATAGAGACCTTATAGACTAAACCCTAAATATAAGGAAAAAGTGAAGATTAAACTTGGCAAAATGTTGAAAGTAGGGATTATAAAACCTGCCGAAGAGTCAGAGTGGATTAGCCCTATGGTGGTACAGGACAAGAAGATATGAGAGATCAAGATATGCATAGATCTTAGAAAGATGAATGATGTATGTTTTCATGATCCCTTCCCTACACCATTCACTGACAAAGTGTTAGATAATGTGGGAGGACAAAAAGTATATTCTTTTACAGATGGATTTTCAGGATGCCATCAGATCCCAATTGCCAAGGAAGATTAACATAAGACCAAATTTGCAACAGAATGGGAATCCTACCAATACACAGTAATGCCATTTGGATTGAAGAATGCCCCAACCATATTTTCCGGGGTGGTGGTCAAAGCATCCAAGGAATTTCTGCATAAATTTCTAGAGGCATATTTTGATGATTGGACTGTTTTTAGTTTACTGAAGAATCATACTGAATGTCTAAGGCTAATGTTGGATAAATGCAGGCAATGTCAAATTGCCTTGAACTTGAAGAAATGTATTTTATTTTCACCATTTGGAGTGTTGTTAGGTCATATTGTATGCAAACAGGGATTGCTGGTTGATCCATCCAAAATTGCCATTATAGTTGATCTACCCCCTCCTACTTCAGTTAAACAGCTGCACACTGCATTGGGACACACGGGCTACTACATGAAGTTCATTAAGGGCTATGCTTAGAGTACAGTGCCCATAGAGAATTTGTTGAAAAAGGATTTTCAATTTAGTTGGACAGAAGAATGCCAATAGAGCTTCAACACACTGAAACGAAAAATGGTTACTGTGCCCATTCTGGTCTTCCTATATTGGACCAAGGAGTTTCACGTGCATTTCGATGCATTTTCCATTTCTTTAGGAGCCGTGTTAGCACAACCAGGAACATGAGACATTGACCATCCGTTATCCTTTGCTATCAGGAAGCTATCAACTGCTGAGATCAACTACACCACTACAGAGAGAGAAGGATTGGCCATGGTGTATGCATTGCAGAAATTTCACCACTACTTGCTGGGAGGACACTTTAAAATGTTTACTGATCACTCTGTGCTAAAATACCTAGTCAACACGCCAGTGTTGGGGGGGGGAATATGCATATGGCTCCTGCTATTTCAAGAATGACTTTGATATTATAGTAAAGCCAGGAAGAATGAACAAAGTTCCTGCCCACTTGTTAAGGTTGGAACATGGAGAAGAGCCGACTAGTTTGGAGGATGCACTATTGGATGCACAACTACTGGACATTAGAAATATTGATGACCACTTCACATAGATAGTTCATTTCCTATCAACAAGAATGGCACCTAGTGAGTACATAATTCCTTAGAAGAAACAACTAGTAGTGCACACTACAGACTTCTCACGTATAGCCGGACATCTATAAAAGATGGGACCTGATGAGATATTGAGAAGGTGTGTTATGGAGGCAGAAAAACCACTGATCCTTGAAGAATCTCATGAAGGCATCACAGGATGACATTATGAAGGAAAAGAAACTGTGCAGAAGGTTCTGAGAGTTGGCCTTTGGTGGCCTACCTTACACAAAGATGCTAAAGACTATTCCAGAGCCTGCGATGTATGCCAAAGAGTTGGGAAACCATCCAGAAGAGATGAAATTCCATTAGCACCACAGCTGACCCTACAATCATTTGAGAAGTGGGCCATTGACTTTTTTGGACCTATAAACCCACCAGGAAAGCGCATAGGAGCAAGGTACATAATTACAACAACAAAATACTTGACCAGTTAGGCTGAAGCAAGAGAAGTTGAGGATTGTAGTGCAACTACAACTATGCACTTCATATTTGATGACATCATAACCAGGTTTGTATGCCCAAAGATCCTTATGAGTGATCAAGGTACACATTTCATTAATAAGACAGTTGAAGCGCTAACTAAAGAATTTATAGTCCACCATCATAAGAGCACACCTTATCATCCACAAGCAAATGTGACAGTTGAAGTATTCAACAAGATCTTGGAGACAATTCTCATGAAGATTTGAAGTGTGAACATGGATGATTGGGATTTAAGAGTACCGACAGTATTATGGGCCTATAGAACCACTTGCAAAAAACTAACAATGAAGACCCCCTTCAAGTTGGCATATGGTATTGAAGCTATTGTTCTAATGGAATATCTGGTACCAAGCCTAAGAATTGTTGCCTTTACAAATATGGATGACCCAGGAATTGTTCAAGAGAGTCTTGCACAACTCGTTGAAATAGAGGAAGATAGATTCATTACAGGATTCCATCAGCAGGTACAGAAGGAAAGAGAGAAGGCCTACCATGACAGACACATCAAGAAGAAGGAATTTAAACAAGGTGATCTAGTACTGGTATATGACAACTAGTTCATAAAAAATCCTAGGAAGTTTAGAACGCATTGGCTAGGGCCATATGAGATCGCTTATGTTACAAAGTAAGGAGTTGTGCAATTGAAGATGTTGAATGGAGAATGGAAGGAAGGATTAGTAAATGGGAGCCAATTGAAATTGTACTATGACAACCAGATGCCCCACAATTCTTAGTAAAAGAATGAAGAAAAGGGTCTAGGTACCAGGTGGAGTTGAAACTGGGTACCAGACACAGAAAAGAAAATCTGCACAAGAGAAAAAGAGGAGGCATCAAGTAGAAAGTAGAGGCTACACTGCGCAGTCTAGAGTCGAAGTAAAACATGAAGCTCAGATCTGAAGTGCCTCGGGATGAGTCACAAGTGAGTGTTGGGAGTCTGTTGGCCTTTGGTTATGGAAGCAAGTTAAGATCAAGGAAGAAAAGGGAGAATGTGAACTTCATGGAAGAAACAATGACTATTACTGGTTCGAAGTGAGCAAAAGAGCAGAAAAGATGGAGTGAAGTAAGCCGTTGGACAAGGATATTGGAAATGACATATAAGAAAGAAAGAAGGATTGTGGAAAAATCAACAAGCGGGAAAAGCCATCGTTGGATGCTTTGGAGAACCACATGAGAAGGAAGGAAAGACAGGCTAGTGAAGCCCTGAAAATATGGGTCAAGTTGAACTTGGGTTTTAGACACCTAGGGTTTTGGTATCTAGGGTTTTGGACACCTAGGGTTTGGCCTAAGGATGTCGGTGAGCTATTGTAATGTATAAATAAAGGTCATAAGGACCTATTTTGGGTTGGTACTATATTGTTTAGTATAGTTGTATTGAGGATTAAGAGTGACTATTGTTGTGTGAGAGACAAGTGCTAAGTGTGAGAGCCTTCTGGTATTGTAATATATTCAACTAGGTGCGAAGATCAACCCTACAACTAGGTTCTCAGGAAGGGGAGAGAAAGAGAGGAGAAGAAAGAAGATATGCTAGCTAAGAGTGTAGACAAGAACTGTATGATTTACCCTAATATATTATAGCACAGTTCTGTGGACGTATCCCTAGAGAGAGGGTGAACCACATACATCTTGTGTTGTGTGTGATTGCTATTTTATCTCTATCATTGATATACTGTGATTGCATTACTATTTTAGATCTGATAAGTAGATGTGCAGAATAGATATAAGATGATAAGTAATATATGAATGTTGTGCTATTCTTGTGGTAGATTGACTTGATATTCCCTTTGGTTGTAGACATCTTTGTCTTGCAACCCCCTCATAACTGCTTCGGGTGAGACTGAATCTTCTTTGTAGGTGTTGTCGAAAGGGCCAGTAGTTAGGTCTTGTTGGTGCGCTCTTGGAGCTTAACCATGGGTTTTCCCCTGTGCCAATAGCCTTGAAAAAACCTAAAGACCCTCTTTACTGATGTCCAATGCTCCTTCCCAGGTTTTGACATATTGTTGGCACAAGGGTATACCCAAGGTTCATCTCTAAGAGCACACCAACAAGCCCTAACTACTAGCCCTTTTGGTAAGACCTATGAAGCAGATGCAGTCTCACCTGAAGTAGCTATGGGGGGGTTGTAGGACAGAGATGTCTACAACCAAGGGGAATATCAAGTGGATATAATACTAGAACAATACATCATGCATATATCACTTACCAATTCATATCTACTCCACACAACTATCTATCAAATCTAACATAGTAATGCAATAGCAGTATATCAAAGGGAAAAGAACATAGCATCAATCACACATATGACACAAGATATACATGGTTCACCCTCTCTCTAGGGATACACCCACATAATTTTGATTTATAATATATTAAGATGAAGCATACAATTCTTGTTTGTGCTCTCAACTAGCATATCTTCTTTATTTTCTCCTCTCCATCTCTCCCCTCCCCGTGCATCTAGCTGCAGGGTTGATCTTCGCACCCAACTAAAGATCTTACAATACATAAGGCTCTCGTACTCAACACTTATTTCTCACTTGATATTACTCACTCGATCACACAACAATAATCATAAAACCAACAATAGTAACAACAACCCATCCCAGGTCCTTTAGACTTCTATTTAGACATTACAATCACTCACTGACATCCTTAGGCCAAAACCTAGGTGTCAAAAACCCTAGATACCAAAACCCTAGGTGTCTAAAACCCTAGGTCAACTTGACCCACGTTTTTAGGGCTTCACCAACCCGTCTTTCCTTCCTTCTCGTGCAGTGATCCAAAGCTTCCAACAGTGGCTTTTTCCTCTTGCCGAGATTTCCACAATCCTTATTTCTTACTGATCTGCCATCCTCAATCTCCTCATCCAATGACTTGATTTCTCTTACTTCGGTCCATATTTTCTTCTCTTTTTCTCACTTCGACCCAGTAATAGTCACTATGTCTTCTGCACAGTTCACATTTTGCCTTTTCTTCCTTGCTCTTCACTTACTTTCATAACCAAGGGCCAACATGACCCCAAAACTCACATGTGACTCATCCTAAGGCACTTCAAATCTGACCTTTCCATTTTACTTTGACTTCAGACTGCACAGTGAAACCTATGGTTTTTTCTCTATGCCTCCTCTCCTTCCTTGTGCAGACTAGTTTTTTTGTGTCTGGTACCCAGTTTCAACTGCACCTGGTACCTAGACCCTTTTCCTCATGCTTTTATTGAGAGATGTGAGGCATCTGGTTTTCATAATACAACTTCAACCAGCTCCCATTCACTAAACCTTTCTTCCATTCTCCATTCAAAGTCTTAAGCTATGCATCTCCTCCTTCTGTAACATAGGTGATATCATATGGCCTGAGCCAATGCATTATGAACTTCCCAGGATTCTTTTTGAACTTACTGTCATATATGAGTACTAGATCACCTTGCTTAAATGCCTTCTTCTTGATGTGCCTGTCACGATAGGCCTTCTCCCTTTCCTTCTGTACCTGCTAATGGAATCTTGTAATAAATTTGTCTTCTTCTAGTTCAACGAACTGTGCAAGCCTCTCTCGAACAACGCTAGTGTCATCCATATCTATAAAGGAAACAATTCTTAGGCTTGGTACCAAATATTCCATTGGGACAATGACTTCGAGACCATACACCAACTTAAAAGGGGCCTGCATTGTTATCTTCTTTCAAGTGGTTCTATAGGCCCATAATACTGCTGGTACTCTTAAATCCTAGTCATCTCTGTTCACACTGCAAATCTTCGTCAACGCTGTCTCTAAGATCCTGTTGAATGCTTACACTATCCCATTTGCTTGTGGATGGTAAGGTGTGCTCTTTTGATGGTGGACTGCAAATTCTTCAGTCAGGGCTTCAACTGTTTTATTTATGAAATGTGTGCCTTGATCACTCATAAGGATCTTTGGGCATCCAAATCTAGTTATGATGTCATCAAATATGAAGCATACAGCTATAGTTGCACTACAATCCTTAACTTCTCTTTCTTCGGCCCATTTGGTCAAGTACTATGTCGTAGTAATTATGAACCTTTTTCCAGTGTGCTTGCTTGGTGGGTTTATAGGTCCCACAAATTCAATAGCCCATTTCTCAAATGCTTGTAGGGTCAGTTGTGGTGCTAAGGGAATTTCATCTCTTCTATATGGTTTCCCAACTCTTTGGCATACATTACAGGCTCTGTAATAGTCTTTAGCATCTCTGTGTAAGGTAGGCCACCAAATTCCATCTCTAAGAACCTTCTTCGTAGTTACTTTCCTTGTGTAGTGTGCTCCTGCAATGCCTTCATGAGCTTCTACGAGGATCAATGGTTGCTCTGCCTCCATAACACACCTCCTCAGTATCTCATCAGGTCCCATTTTGTATAGTTGTCCAACTATAAGTGAAAATTCGACAACGTGCACTACTAACTGTTTCTTCTGGGGAATTGTATTCTCACTAGGTGTCATTCCTGTTGACAGGAACTGGACTATCTCTGCGAAGTGGTCATAGATATTTCTAATGGCCAGTAAATGTGCATCCAACAGTGTATCCTCCAAACTGGTCAGCTCTTCGCCATGTTCCAACCTTGACAAGTGGTCATGACCTTTGTTCATTCTTCCCGGCTTAACCATAATTTCAAAATCATATTCCTGAAATAGCAGAATCCATTTTCATATTCTCACCCCCAACACTGGATTGTTGACTAGGTATTTCAGCATGGAGTGACTAGTAAACATTTTAAAATTTTCTCCCAACAAATAGTGGTGAAACTTCTGTAGGGCATAAACCATGGCTAATCCTTCTCTCTCAGTGGTGGTGTAATTAATCTCAGCTGTGGATAGTTTCCTGCTAGCAAAATCTAACAGATGGTCAATATCTCCTTCCCCAGGTTGTGCTAACACTTCTCCTAGGGAAATGGAAGATGCATCGACATGCACATGAAACTCCTTGCTCCAATCTAGGAAAAACAGAATAGGCGCAATAACCATCTTCTGTTTCAGTGTATTGAAGCTTTGCTGGCATTCTTCTGTCCAGTGAAATTGACAGTATTTCCTTAAAATCTTCTCCATGGGTGCTGTAATTTGGGCTTATCCTTTAATGAAATTCCTGTAATATCCCGTATGTCCCTGTTGGGCAATTTAATTTCTTAAATTTCTTTCATTTAATTATCAACCAGGGATGCTCATAAGCTTGTGATGATGCCAGAAAAATATATGTAGGAGTAGGCATCTAACTCTAATCTAAGAAAATTCAATCAAATCCTAACTCTTTCATTCCACTTAATAAGACTTAGCTGTTGTAGGAAAGAGGAGGTCTTCTCATGATGTTTCACAAAACCTATCAACAATCAAGATCATCAAGTAAACACTCATGCATTGAAAATAAATACACTTAAAAAGGCTTAGTTGTTGTAGTCATGAAAACAATAGCTCCCTTACAGGAGGTCTTCTCGTAATGTTTCAAATAACCTATCAACAATCAAGATCATCAAACAATTATAATAAAAACAATAAATCATATAAACCTATTCAAATCATTAGAACAAGAAGAAAACGCTACTATGATCTATTTGGAGTGAGATCAATTCTCCCAAGAACAAAGTAACACATAAACTAAAGAATTCTAAATATAAACTAGAGAATGGAAGCTGATGTGAAAATAAAGATTGATTCTTATTCCATCATAAGTTGGACACAATGCTCTAAGAGTCCTCCCTTTGAAATGGAGGAGGCACTCCTATTTATACAAAAATTTAAGATAACTTATATCCACAAATCTCTCCTAGATACACAAATGTCTCATTTGGTTACAACCATGTGCTCACACCTATCAAGTGATATCTCTACAATCCTCTCACAAATATTTCTTTCATGATTAATATCCATCCAAGATACTTGAGTAGATCTCCAAATATTCATCAAATCTTCAAAGGGTTGAAGAGGAAATTCGAATTTGAGGCTTGATGGTCAAATTTGACTTGGTTGGAGTCTTCAAA
>JZKD02S0270972.1:284865-297356 GCA_000966675.3 Picea glauca
AAATGGTGGTCATTCATGGCTTTTTATAGCCAAGCATTGGGTTATTATGCAACCTCTTTTGAATGTGAAAAGGGGCTCTTTAGGGAACAATTAGGTCTTTGACCAACCTCCCCACACAGATTGAGCTCAGATTTGATGTCAAATCGACTTGGGAGCCGATCCATTAGTGGTTGGGAGGCCGACCAGCTTCATAAATGCGCTTTTTGGCAGGCGCGCGATTTTTTCACCCCACAGCCGTGCATATGCGCTCCAGGTACGAAGACGTTGCGCGCGCGCACGCGCGCTCAGTGGGTGCAAAGCGCCTTTTAATTTTTTGGCCATTTTGTATAGTTTTGACCCTTTTGCTGTGCTTTGGAATTAATCCTTGTGCCATGAATGACTGTTTTTCTGTGCTGACGATGCGGAGTTCTTGTCTCCCTGTGCAGACGAAATTTCAGTGATAACAATTGGTACTATGGCATACAAATTGGAGCTGCCTGCATCTTCATGAGTACACCTAGTTTTCCATGTTTCATACTTAAAGAAGGTTATAGGCAACAAGATCCCAGTTCAAACTGTATTTCCAGAACTTGACGACGAAGTAAAAATCATATTGGAGCCTGAAGCCATCATTGACATGAGAATTCGCCAGCCGAGGAATATATCCATTTCAGAGTATCTCATTAAATGGAGGAAACTACCGGCTGAAGATTCCACTTGGGAAGATGAGTCTTTTATACAGAAGCATCCAGAGTTACTCAATCATTGTGAACAACACTTGTCTTAAGGGGAGGGGCATGTTAAGCCCTAATATTGGCTCATTACCCCTTAATTGGGGCATATTATATTAGTAATGTTATTTTACTTATGTCGGATTTAGGCCATTAGTTGTAATTATACCTCCTAGTCTCCGATATATACCAAGGAGACATTTTCATTTTGAATCATCTTGTACTTGAATATTTAAGTGGGGTAAAAGGAGGTTGCCCCCTTGAAGAGGCTTATTATCTGGAATTATCTCTTTTTCAAGGCGTTGAGTACTTTTTCTGAGGTTTTTCTATGCTATATTGATATTTGGTTCTTAACATCTTCGCACCCAACTGAAGATCTTACAATACAAAAGGCTCTCATACTCAACACTTATTTCTCACTCGATCACACAACAATAATCATAACACCAAAAATAGTAACAACAACCCATCCTAGGTCCTTTAGACCTATATTTATACATTACAATCACTGAGCAACATCCTTAGGTTGAAACCTAGGTGTCAAAAACCCTAGATACCAAAACCCTAGGTCAACTTGACCTGCGTTTTCAGGGCTTCGCCAGCTTATCTTTCCTTCCTTCTCATGCGGTGCTCCAAAGCATCCAATGGTGGATTTTTCCTCTTGCTGAGCTGTCCAGGATCCTTCTTTCTTGCCGATCTGTCATCCTCAATCTCCTCGTTCAATGACTTACTTTCTCTTACTTCAATCCGTCTTTTCTAATCTTTTTCTCACTTCAACCCAGTAACAATCATCGTGTCTTCCGTGTAGTTCACATTTTTCCTTTTCTTCCTTTCTCTTCGCTTACTTTCATAACCAAAGACCAACACATATACCTGCTCAACACTCCCACTGCATGTGTAATGTCCAGTCTAGTATAGACCATTGCATACATCAAACTTCCAACTGCACTGACATACCGAACATGGGACATGTCCTCTTCTTCTTCCCATGTTTTTGGACACTGATCTGCAGATAACTTTACACATATAGGAATAGGAACCTTGACCGATTTACTTCCATGCATATTAAACCTTTGCAATATTGTCTCAGCATATTTTCTCTGATTCAACTAGAGTTTCTTGTTTGCATGATCTCTTTTAATCTCCATTCCCAGAATGAAGTTAGCAACACCAAGATCCTTCATGTCAAATTTGGAGGATAGTTGCGATTTCACCTCCTTGATAACATCTATGTTATTTCCTACCAGCAACATGTCATCAACATACAACACTACATAAATGAAGTGATTACCAACCTGCTTGGAATATACACAATGATCAACCTTGCTTCTCACAAATCCAAATTCAAGGATGTATGTTTCATACGTTTGGTACCACATCCTAGGTGATTGCTTCAGACCATATAGTGACTTCTTTAGCTTATAGACCAACTCTTTCTTTTCCTTCACTACAAATCCTTCTGGCTGCTTCGTGTAGATTTATTCTTCCAGATCCCCATGTAGGAATGATTTCTTCACATCCATCTGTTCCACTTCAATATTAAAATTATCAACAATAGATAAAATAAATCTAATAGAAGTTAACTTGGAGCAACAAGAGAAAAAATCTCACCAAAGTCAATTCCCTCTACTTGGGAATAACCTTTTTCTACTAACTGAGATTTGTATTTCTTCACTTTTCCTTCTACATTAAACTTCTTCTTAAACAACCATTTTCTACCAAAAAATTTTCTTCCATATGGCAACTCAACTATATCCCATGCCTCATTCTTATCCAAGGCATCCATTTCTTCAACCATGGCCTTCTTCTAGAGTTTACTATCCTCTGAATTCACTGCTTCCCTGACAGTTTTGGGATCATCATCAGTAATAGATAAATAAAAATTAGAACAAAAATTAGGTGGACTATACCTTTCTGGTTGCCTTCTTTCCTTTACTGATCTCCTCAATACTGGGGTATGAGGTTCTTCTTCTTCTGCTTCATCTTCTTCAGATGATTCAGATTTTTCATCATCCAACTTCAACTCTATTTTCTCAGGTTCTTCTGGCCTTGGTAGGAATTCTTGTTTGGAAACATCTTTTACCACTTTGAAAACAACATCTCGACTGTAAACAATATTCTTGGTTTATGGGTTCCAAAGATTATAACCTTTCACACCATCTTTATAACCAATAAAGAGACACTTTTCAGCCTTTCTATCCAGCTTACTTGTATTTTCCTTTGGAAACTGTACATAAGCATCACAATCAAACACTATAAGATGTTGAAGAGAGGGCTTATTTCCAGTCCATACCTCATGTGGAGTTTTATCATCCAACACTGATGAAGGTGATCGATTGACCAGGCAACATGCTATACCCACTGCCTCTGCCCATAATTTCTGCCTCTGCCCATAATTTCTATCCTAACTTGGCACTATTGAGCATGTCCTTGATTTTTCCATCAGTGTCTTGTTCATACTTTCTGCAACTCCATTCTAATGAGGTGTGTATGGAGTAGTCTTCTGCCTTGCTATACCAAACTTCTTAAAGAATTCATCGAATTCATTTGCATAGAATTCTCCACCATTATCTGTCCTCAATACCTTTATTTTCTTCTCTGTCTGATTTTCTACCAGAGCCTTAAACTCTTTAAATTTATCAAATACCTTAGATTTATTTCTAAGAAAATAAATCCACGTGTTCCTTTAGAAATCATCTATGAATGAAACATAATATAGATATTTGCCTAGGGATGGAATAGGAACAGGTCCAAACACATCACTGTGTATCAACTCTAATATCCCCTTTTCTCTTGTAGCACCAGATGAGAATCTTACTCGATTTGGTTTACCATATATGCAATGTTCACAAAAATCAAAATCCAGAGAGAAATATTTAGACATACCTTCAACCATATCTTTACCGTGTAGTGTTTGAAGGCCCTTTTATCCAATATGACCCAGTCTTTGATGCCACAACATGGTCTTCTTTTCAGGGATAGTATTGGTCTTGTCTCCTTCATTTCTCTGCTCAAGGACAATAGAATTGTTACACCCATTAGTATAAGTTCTTCCCAACAACTTGTATAGAGTTCCACACCGAACTCCCCTCATCAAAACCATTTCTCCTCGTACCATCTTGCAAGTTCCCTTTCCCAATATAGTATCCACTCCTGCATCATCCAACTTGCTTATAGATATTAGGCTCCTGGCTATTTTTGGAATGTGAAGAACCCCAGGGAGAGTTCTAATCCTTCCATCTTTTAGAGACAACTTAACCCTTCCATGTCTTTTGGCTGTCGAGTCATCTCCTAGGAATACATGCACACCATCATATTTTTCATATTCAGAGAACCACTCCTTGTGAGGAGTCATATGGTATGACGCACCTGAGTCTATCAACCATACATGATTTTCTGCATCCGTACTTGTAGATGCCAAATAAACATCACCTCCTTCTTCAGTGGATGTTTTCACCTTTGTGGAAGAGGTACTATCAGATCCCTTTGGTTTATCAACCTTCTTAGACTTGCAATATTTATTATAATGCCCTGTTTTACCACACTTCCAACATTTACTCAAATATTTTCCTGGAGACTTAGATCTACCGATAGATTTAGATCTCCCCCCCTGAAGACTTACTAGGATTCTTGTCTTGGGTATGCACTCTTACAAATAAAGCATATGTGTTATGACCATCCATGATTTTCCACCTCATATCTTCAGATAACAAGGATGCAACTACATCCTCACACTTCAATGCAGATTGAGTGGTACTACCAATTGCTACAACCAGATTATCCCAAGAGTCTGGAAAAGAACATAACAAAGTAATACACTTATCTTCTTCTGCAATCGTAATATTAACATAGACAAGTTGACTTACTAGAGTATTAAAGGCATTTATATGTTTTGTCACATAATATCCATATTCCATCCTAAGATAATACAAATTCTTTCGAAGAAACAACTTGTTTACTAGGGACTTTGATTGATACAAATTCCCTAACTTATCCCATAGTTCCTTGGCTGTAGATTCTCCTGAGACATTCAACGACATCGAATATACCAGATAGAGTCGAATAGTACTCCTTTCTCTTCTGTCCAACTTCTCCCAATCTTCCTTTGACATACCAGTAGGTGGTGTACTGGTAGTTTGTGTACTAGTAGGTTTTGTACCAGTTGATTGTGTGCCAGTAGGCTATGTACCAGGATCCACAATGATCCATTATTCTTTGTCTACAAGAAGGTCCTCCATATTGAGATTCCTGTTGGCACAGGGGAATACCTAGGGTTCAATGCTACAACAATGTACCAACAAAACCCTAACTACCAGCCCTTTCGGAAACACCTACAAAGAAGATGAAGTCTCACTTGAGGTAGAGGCAGGGGTGGTTGTAGGACTTAGGTGTCTGCAAACTTAGCTGGGACATAGATATATGATTGTAATACTTAAAAAAGCACTTAGCATAGACAATTCTTCAATATTTAACCATTATCTACTATGTAGATAAAATAGAGCATCACATCATTCATTCAGATATGATGTATCTAAAAACTTATCATAGAGAAGTAGGTTAGATCTAACAGATTCAGGTACTAGCAAATTCATATAAGTTAGATCTAACATCCATATACATTATTAGCATAGAGAATAAACAGATCTATCTATATATACCAAAGCACTTAGCAAGTAAGGACATAAACACATCAACACATTGCACAAAGCAAAGCAACACAACATATACGTGGTTCACCCCCACCCTGGGACTATGCCCACCAACTCTTCTTCTTTATTATCTTTGAAAAGCTTCTTATAGGCACATAGCATCAAAATCCTACTCTGCAAAAGATATGAGATCTGCGCACACTCTGCCAGATCCTCCTTCTTTGAGCTAGGGTAAAGCACCAAGCCTTCTTACAATTACTTGCATGTAGCTCTGCAAGTCTCACATAGTATGCACATAGCACTTTATAATCTTGATCACATAGATCAAACTCTAGCACTTAGCTATTCCTTATGACCTCTCTCATTACATCGCCTAGTCTTCTATATATACTTATAAAATAAGCCTAAACATGGGTAAACCCATGGGCCAACATCCCCATACCCGTTACATAATCCCAAATCCCAAAAAGGATCGAGATCCCACGATATCTGCTTCATCTTTCTCTCCTCCTTCGACAGGCTTTCAAAGTCCCAAAATAGGTGAACTTGACCAAGGATCTCCCAAAAATTGGTCAAGGGCCAATAGGCCCCCAACACTCACCTGTGACTCGTCCCGAGTCACTATGATCTAGGTAGTTTTTCTTCGAAATCCTAGAGATTGGCTCAAGATGCTTCGACTTGATGCTGTGCCATGACCTCTTGTGCAATGAAGTCTTGGATGACTACCTCGTTCATAGGTCCCTCTAGGCGTTGTTCAGCTGTAGTGACAAACTGCTCCAGTTCTTCTCCTCGGCCTTCAAACTTTGTGAACAATTGGTAGGACTTTTCTTGTACAGTTTGGAGCCTCTGAGTTACTTCCATAAATTTGCTCTGGATAGTGTGGATCTTCTACTGGGTAGTGTGCTACTCTTGGGACTGCTTCATTCTTTCCACAGCTGATAGGGGATTTAGCTGCGCTTGTATCGTTTCGGCTTGATACTTCACCTCTTGGAGCTACAACTCTAGTGCCTTCAGTTCTAGATTCTCAGTGAGTTTCTCATAGGTCTAGGCACTACGATCAATAAGTTTATTACATTCCATAGCAAGGGATTTTATTCTTTCAACTGCACTTTGAGTGTCAGTTGCTTCTCTTTGATCCATTACATCCCGTGGAGTCTCGGGTATTGCAAAAAGCTCTAAGTCTGCAATGCTTTGTTGTATCTTCTGGATAACTTCTATGAGCTACTCTACGTGTTATGTGACTCAGTCCTCTGCCTTTATTTATATGATTTTCATAGAGCGAAGTACTCTGTTGAACGCTTCTTTCACTTCGAGTTTCTCCACGAGCAACTGGTATTTTCCTTGTTGTATCTATTCTTTTTCTTCATCAAACTTTTCTTAGATAGAAATAATTTCCTCTTCTGCAGCTCGACGCTTCTCTACAAGTACTCCTTGTACTTGCACTAAATCTTGGGTGGCTTGTTCTATTTCCTCTTGTGCTCATCGAAGGTGAGCTTTGACTGTCTCGGCTAGTTGGTGGAGTTGGGCTGGCTCATCTCCCAACTCTGGTTCTCTCAATGGAAAAGGCATAGTGGAGACTGCATGGCTGGATTGAAGGGCTCGTTGTACCCCTCATAGCTCGAATTCAATCCTATCATACATTTCTTCCTACTTCTCTCCTTGTTTCTCTGCTATCTCCAGTGAAGCATCATTCAGGGCTGCTATGATGAAGTCAAATTCGTCGGAGGTGAGGACAGTCTGCATCTTGGTCATGGTGGCTTTTGATTTCTTCCAGGAAGAAGGTTTCAAGGGGGAAACCTTCCTCTTCTTCAAGGGGTCAACCTCATCTTTGGGTGGTGTTACATCGTTGGGATTTTGTTTAGCTTCTACTTCATCACCACCCCCTCGTTTAGGTGACATGGATGTTGTCTTCACTGAGGTGTTGCTTAAGTTTTGGACCTCCTCAGTCTCCTTTTGTCTGTTGGTTCCAGGTGTATTATGTTCCTTATGAGAGTCCTCTAGTCTATCAAGATCATATATCTCTATGGGATTGGTGGGGATAAGGAGGTCAACAGACCATTCCTTAGTGATTTCCTCAAGTTTTTCTTCTGTAAGATTATAATATGACTGGAGTTTCTCTTTATGTTCATCTAATCATGTTGTAATGTAGATGAAGTGCCAATATACACTAAACTTCATCAGGGGTCGAAACCTTTGTAATGTGTTCAGAGTCACGCAAGGTTCGGCTTCAATGGCTTACTTTAGCTGGAGGTAGTATGTATGAAACACAACATTCGACTGCCATTGTTTTTTCATATCAGTTGAATACCACAGGGTAGAGAACTTCATGACAAGTAGATCAAATGGCTCTATGTTGGGGAAGGTCACTCCTTCCGGCATATCCCAAGAAACAAATGCAATGAGGACCAAAATCTAGCTGAAATGAAATTCATAACCCTAATCCTGTGCTTCTCGGCAATATAGTTCCAACTGGTTAACTAGGTACTTCACCCAGTTCATCTGTAGGCCTTCTGCGCACTTCCCTGTGAGGTCAACGACAAAGCCAGTGACCTATGTAGGTCGGTTCTTCATTACTAACTTTCTAGATATTAGTTGACATTCTAGGCGCACTGTGCCACTCTGGATGGAATCTACCTTATAGCCTCTTGTTCCCTTCTCAACGTCACCATATGTATCCTTGATCTTCTGTGTGAGTGCACGATCTATGGATTTTTCTAGATAAAATTCTTTCAGGTCGGGTCCTTGCATACTTAGTCTTGTGATCCTGCGGATCAACGTTGGGTCAACTATAATGCAGAGGTCTATCCATAAGTAGTTTCCATGGTAACACGACAGTAGCAGCTTGACACATGCGTTGACTTCCTGGTGTGTTCCGAAGTGTGGGATCTTCATGACATTCAGTAGGGTGGACTATACGAGGTTCATCATCCACAACTGGGGGATTATCTTTGAATTCTTCCCCTTAGTTATGGTTAGGTACTTGTATGGGGTGAGCATACCATAGATCTTACGATCTATGAGGTTAAAGTCACTAAACTTCAACGCTGTGATCTTATCCTTCTCTGCTCGAACTATGCGTATCCCCTTCAGGAGGTACACAATGACCATGGTGTACTTGAATTCTCTTGGAACGCTATCATGATTCACCATGCCATCCAGAGGTGGGATGTAATCGAGCAATATGATTGGAATCAATTTTTCATTGGCTAGGTCATCTTTATTCTTGGTTCTCTTTTTCGCTGATGGTCAGGATGGCTCCGATCCATGAGAAGTTGATGGAGAGGCTTGCACCATTCTCGTTGATGAAACTTGTATACCTATAGAAATCAACATGACTCTTTTATTCATGAGGTTGATCAGAACTTCTTCAACAACTTTCTCTGTAGTGCTAAACTCATCCGACATACATTCTCGGGGTTGGAAATATTTGGGTTCGAGGAGTAACTTAGACACTGCAATAGGATAGAGGGAAATAGTGTAATGATCACTGTGTAAAATCAACAAGTCTATGGGCTCAGATTCACGGTTAGGAAAAGTTTTCTTGGTGCATGGCACAATGGGATAAATAGATAACTTGGCAATGGATTTCTTGCAATGGTCGAGAAGCCTTCATTAACTCTGTTCTATCTATTATGGCGTCATCCAATGGTCTGGTGGCAAACCATAAATGCCTTTAGACCCATTCGAGGGAGTCAACTAAATGATTATATTGGTCCCAATGGCTAGATTGCTTCACCCTGGTGAAGTGTTATGTGACCCTGTTCTGTTACCTCGACGAAGCTCCAGTTTTGCAAATTTTCCTTCTGCGAAGTTCCCTCTGGAACCTTATGTAATTTGTCAATCTTAGCACTCTTCTTCCTTAGCTTCCTAGATTTCTTTCCAGTGAGATTCATCTCGGTATGCCTTTTTCCATTTTGATTCTTATCTTCTTTTGGCATAGTTACTTCGTGTTGTTGAGATTCTTCCTAAGATTCGAAGGTGATACTTCTTCTTTATCTGGAACATGTACTTCAATATTCCATGGGTCATCTAGTGTTATTACAACTTCGATATCTGAGTCTCTAGTGTTAAATAGCTTTGATATGCTCTTCTATTCTTCAAGTGTGCAATCCTGCTAGTCATGAAATTTTAACTCTTTCTTCTTTTGCTCTAAAAATTCTTCTTCTTCTTGCCTTTTGGCCTGATCTATTTCAATCCAAGGTTTTCCTAGTAACATGGTAAATGGGGCGTTGTTCTCAATAAATTTAATCATCTTAAAATCTTCCTCTGTCGAAGTCCCATTGGCATTCATAGGTATCCGAGTGAGATTTCCACATAAGTTTATCAACTTTCCTTTGAATAGTCCTATTCCTCCTAATGAAGGAATCATAGCAGACCTTCCTATATCTTCCCAAGTTATCTCTGTCATGATATTCACCTGTGTTTCCTGATCTAGAACACAGTCAATGTCAAAGCTCCTATTCTTTCTTTAAGGCATTATTTTTCTTTGAAGACCTCTAATAAATTAACATGCCAGTGATCATTCGGGGTGTCTTTCATTTGTAGCAATACTTTCTCTGATTCTTTCCAGGGTTCTTCCATAATCGTAGTTTCTGGATCTACCTTAGGGTATTCTTGTCTCATGTTCATTTCTTCAAGCTTAGCAACCATTCTAGGGAAATCCAATACTTCATGGTCCATAGCTTTGCAACAAAGACAACTAGGTCTTCTCCCAGGGCATTCCTTAGCAAGATGTCCCAATTTTCTGCAACTGTAACAGAGGGTTAATCCTATCTTTCTTTTAAATGATTCCCAACTCTTTCTATACTGTGCACTAGGGTCATAGTAGCTAGCCTACAAACATTTCTTTCTAGGATCCTACATCCACTGGTTAGTCCATACATTCCTTCTATGCATAGGTATAACATATTTTTCACTATTCTTATCAGATCTACTCATATCAAATCTTCTTTCATCTATTAATTTCCTAGTTTTCAAACTAGGACATAATCTATCAAACATACCTAGATCCATAATTTTGAAACAAAAATTTCCACTTATCTTACTTCTACAGAGCAAAAATCTTTCAAATCTAGAACTTTTTCAATATTCTTACCTTTATCAGAGCATAGAGCTTGCAGATCTTACCTCTTTTAATAAAAAAATCTCACTTTTACCTTTCTCAATGCACAAATCTTTCAGATCTTACCTCTTTTAATAGAAAATTCTCACTTTTACCTTTCTCAGAGCACAAATCTTTCATATCTGACCTCTTTTCTTCATATCAGACTTCTTTTCCTTAGCACAAAGATTCACAGGTCAAGTAGAATGTTGCGCACTAGGGCAATAGATCTACACACAAAGCTTTCACAATTTCAGGTTGGATCTTTGCACAAAGCTTCTTCTTCCTTAGTTCCCAACAATCATAGTTTCAGGTCCTGACAATAGAACCATTTGTTGGCACAGGGGTAGACCCATGGCTCAACGCTACAACAATGCACCAAAAAAACCCTAACTATTGGTCCTTTCGGCAACACCTGCGAAGAAGATGAAGTCTCACCTGAGGTAGAGGTAGGGGTGGTTGTAGGACTCAAGTGTCTGGAACCTTAGCTAGGACACAAATATGTGATTGTAATACTTAACATATAACTTAGCACCGACATTTCATCAATATTTAACCATTATCTACTCCCCAGATAAAATAGAGCATTGCATCATTCATTCAGATCTGATGTATATAAGCACTTATCATAGAGAATTAGGTTAGATCTAACATATTAAGGTACTAACGCATTCATATAAGTCAGATATAACATCCATATACATTATTAGCACAAATCATAAACATATCTATCTATCTATATCAAAGAAATTAGAAAGTAAGGACATAAACACATCAACACATTTCACAAAGCAGAGCAACACAACATATATGTGGTTCACCCCCACCTTGGGGCTACGTCCACCAACTCTGCTTCTTTATTATCTTTTTCAAGCTTCTTACAGGAACATAGCATCAAAATCCTACTCCGCATAAGACATGAGATCTGCACACACTCCACCAGATCCTCCTTCTTCGAGCTAGGGTAAAGCACCAAGCCTTCTTACAATTACTTGCACGTAGCTCTGCAAGTCTCACACAGTATTCAAAGAGCACTTTATAATCTTGATCACACAAATCCAACTCTAGCACTTAGCTATTCCTTATGACCTCTCTCATTACATCGCCTAGTCTTCTATATATACTTTACAAAATAGGCCTAAACATGGGTAAACCCATGGGCCGACATCCCCATACCCGTTACAAAATCCCAAATCCCAAAAAGGACCCAAAAAGGGCCGAGATCCCACAATATCTTCTTTTTCTTTTCCTCCTCCTTCGACAGGCTGTTGAAGTCCAAAAATAGGTCAAATTGACCAAGGATCTCCCAAAACTTGGTCAAGGTCCAACACTTCCATAGCTCAATTTTTTTTATCATTTAAATTCTCTATCTTGATTATAGAAGAGCTCGTCATTCCCCTTTCTACACTCGAATATCCACCGAAAAGCTCCCACTAAACCCAGGTTTATCACAGAGCCAAGATAAACTTGATCTATCAAGACTGAGCCAAACCCTCAACAACAAAGGCATCCCTCTAAAGCCAAAAATGATCTCTAATACCACATGTAAGTTTTAAACCTATGAATTAAGGCAATGCATATAGGTTCTTAAGCAAAACATAAATTAATCAATGGCTCATACACATAGTACACATAGATTTATACCAGAAACCCTTAACCGGGAGAAAATATTTCAAAACTTAATTGTATTAATTTCACCATTCACTATACAATATATACAATTTTTTTAGGTATTCCATAGATACTAAAAATCTAATCCCTTATTTCAGGATTAATTTAGAAAACTGCTAAAAATAGAAAAATCCACACCCACCCACACACATGCAAAGAATATAACACATACCCAACATAAATTTCATTACTTGGAAAACTATCCTTCTTTCTAGGGATTCAGATACGTCAAAGAAACCAAATAATTTTATTTCTCAAACCAAGTATATCAGAGAAATGATAAAGAGGTTCAGAATGGAAGATTGCAAACCAGTTATCACTCCCATGCAAACCAGTTGCAAGTTGAGCAAAGATGATGAT
>JZKD02S0270972.1:313262-337253 GCA_000966675.3 Picea glauca
ACTTGGTAGTGCACACTCCTAGGTCTACTACACAATTATCGACACTAGGTCCTACAACTTGTTTCTTCCCTGAAGCCATCTCGACTTGCTTAAAGTCATCGTGCTCATAGGCTGCTAGCCCACTCTTTTCTAATGCAGATGGTGAAATGAAACTATCTGTTGCACCAGAATAAAAAAAAAACTTAACATTAACATAATTTAGCGTACCCGACGACTCCACTACGGTGGATTGATGTTCAGCCTAGCAGTTATCAACCGCTGCGTAAATATGGTGGCTGCTACTTGCTTTCCCCATCGGTGCCTTTCCTTCATTATGCACGAACCCTGGTTGAAACTCTGGGCAGTCACGCTGGTAATGGGGTCCCCCGCACCCCCAACAGGTGACACCAGGTGGAACCGGTGCATTGCTACGTGTCTGTCCTTGAAATGAGTTCCTTCCCCTGGAACCTCTGCCCCTACTAGTTGTTCCCCGAGATGGTCGTGGACCTGTCTGCACCATTGGCGATGAACGAGATGCTGCACTAGCTTCCATTGAAATTCCTGTAGCTACTGTCCTTGGCACATTTCTGTTACCATAAGGTGGTGGCCTTGAGCCCCCTCCCCTAGTAAATGTCCTCGGGGTCTTTGCTGCGAACCCAAGGCGATGTGGAAATGTCAATATTGTACCCCCTGTTAGGTTCATGTGTTCTTCTGCATAACGCGCACTCTCTACCGCCTCCGCCACTGAAGACGGTTTCCACATTCTCACCATAGCTCTTATCTTCGGGTTCAATCCATAAAAAAGGTGCTCTGCTTGTCATTGGTCAGTGTCCAAATATGAAACGTATTTAACCAGTTCCATAAAATTGATCTCATATTCTTCCACAGTCCTATTTCCTTGTACTAAGGCATGAAATGCCTCTACTTGTTGTTCCTCGTAGTATGCTGGTAGATACTTCCTTCAGAACCTCTCCTCGAAGAGTTCCCAAGATACCGTGTCTGGGGTAAGGTGTAGTTGTCTTTCTAATTTGCCCCACCAGTTCAAGGCGCTATCTCTTAATTGGAAAATTGCAAGATTTGCCTTTGAATTGGACGCATAGTCCCTTAAGGCAAAACACCTTGTCATGCCTTCCAACCATGCTTCCGCACATTCACTGGCGCGACCCCCAGCAAACTCCGGAAGTTTGATTTTCTGCAACTCTCGAGTGACGTCTTCAGGTGGAAGTCCTCCCGCTGAATCCCTTGATGGTTCTGGATTACCCATTCCAGATGGTGGGGGTTCCACTTCAGTCCCTACTGGTTGGCGTCCCTTTAAAGTCTCATTGATGGCTTCTAACGAGCGTAGTATGAGAGCTAGTTCGGGCGATGGTGGTGGTGGTGGTGGTGGTGGTGGTGCTGGTGGCGTGGGTGGCGCTCGTGACATCGCTCCCTGGCCTCGACCTCTTAGAGTCCTGGCCATCTAGTATGACTTAACCTGCATCACCCAAGGCTATCAGGGTGAGTTTGAGGATGTTTCAAATTGGTGCTACTCAAACTTAGAAACAGGGTTAGGCGTAAGTTTTCTTTACTTGTCTGTAAACAGACATTACTCCATAAGGGGAATTGGCTCAGTTTTCGGTTAGGATTAAGCATATAAGCTTGGTCAACATCAAACTTTAAGGTAGGCTAACCTTACACTTTAATAACATAGTTGAATTAAAATTATTATTTACATTAATTTAATCCATTTTAACTTTATAATTTTATTCGTCTCTGCATATGCATGTAGTTAGGTGCATATACTTTATCTTCTGTATTTCTCACGACCCTTGGCTCCTAACTGCCAAATCCCCACTCGGGTTTCGGGGCTTCCTTATGCCTGCTGCCGAGAGTCTCTTTCCCTCACGGATTCCCGATCTCTGATTTCGAGATATAATTAAGTCTTAATTAAACAGTGATTAATTAATCCTTAACGAAGGTTTAAGTGTTAAGTTAATTACATCGGGCCTTCGGGGTTCGCGAGTTCTCCTGACGTGATTTTTCTTGTCACCGAGAATCCCAAAATGCTGATCCCTGATGCACGTGTGAGCTCTCTCTCTCCTCCACGTCACCACTGCCTCGTTTCATTCTATCGGGTATCGCGAAATCGTGACTTCTAATGCAACAATTCCTTTGTATGCAAAAGTCTGAAATGTCGAATCCCGACTCCTTCAGATCCTGGGACACGTGTCCCTCCAATCGAACTGCTCTGTTCTCACGTTGAGAAATCACATGTTGGAGGTTCACACACTCGTTCACAAACCCTTCCTAGCTCCGAACCCCGATATGGAGTGACACCTATCCTCCACTTAAATGTCATGGTTGTGGGACCCGTCACATTTCGGGATTTCGCGACTTCTCCGGTTGTGATTCCTTTGTATGAAGGAAACTCGAAATGCCGAACCTTGATCCCTCGGGATCCCCTGACACACATCCTCATAATGAACGACTCAGATCTCATCGGGAAATTGTGGATCGCGATTTCCTGTTGTGCAATTTCCTTACCCTCGAAAACTCCGAAGAACAAAACTCCAACGACGCCTGATCCCTTGCCACCTGTCCTCGCAGATGGATGGTCCTAATTGTACCAAGATTTTCCTATAGGTTTCCTGACTCTTCCCAGATGACAGAAACCTATCCTTCACTCTAACTCTAGTGGTCCCACCATGCTTACATCACCGTCGGGATATCGCCAATCGCGATTCCCAGAGACGCAGTTTCCTTATCTTCGAAAACCCCGATTTCCCGATCCATGACTCTACGGGATCCTCTGACACGCATCCTCGCACAATGGACGGTACAGATCTGATTGGGAAATCGCATATCGCGATTTCAATATGCATGAGTCTCATCTCCGGAAACCCTGATTTCCTGATCCCCGACTCTACGGGATCTCCTGACACGCATCCTGCACAATGGACGGTCCAGATCTGATCAGGAAATTATGTATCGCGATTTCAATATGCATGAGTCTCATCTCTGGAAACCCCGATTTCCCGATGACTCCTCCTGTGCACGCTAGGGCTTAAACCCCGCACAACTTGTCTAGATCTAACGACTAACGGAATTTCGTCTGAGATCTGACGGCGCAGATCCGTTCTCCCATGTGACAGACAACTCTTCTTTGAGATAATGATTAATTTGCATGAAACATTACGTAATGTAAAAAGTTCTCTCTTTGGTTCTTGAAATTTTCACATTATTACAATTGTCGAGGCTTAATACAGGCAAATAGTTCACACTATTCCTGTGCGATACAAATCTGCTAAGTTTCCTTGTTCCGACTGCGCATCGGCAGTTCCCCATTTAGGTAAGTTCGAGGTAAATTAGGCATGTTCAAGGTCCCGCAAATGTATTTTGCATTTTATTTAGTATGGTTCACGTAATTATTGAATCTCACCAGTTTCAAGCCTTCCAGAGAAGCTTCCCTCGACATTTTCATCGGTTTCAGGTGTCTAATCTACCCGAAACTTCATTAAAATCATTGCCCAAATAAAATTTACGTTATGAATTCTCTTTTCCATGCTCAATAGTTTGGATACCATACTGTATCATGTATCAGTTCCATTTAGTCAAACTGAACGCGTATCTCCTACAGGTTAAGCGTGGTTGGAGTTAACACTCCTCGTTTCGACCCTTAGGCCCCAGATTTCGAACTAAGATGCTCTGATACCATATGTAATGCCCATATTTTACTAAGGGTCATTAAATGCTTCCTAAACATTTTAAGAAAGTAAACTGAAATAAAACTTCATAACATAATATTGACTTTTATAACAACAACTTCAGTAACTAGATTTATCAATAAATACTAAATGATGTACAGTATGAAATAAATACATAGCTTAACAAGTACCTGGATCTGATGCTAAATTCGATTGCCTCTTTTCTTTGCTGCTTCCTTTTTGCTCCCTGCTACACAGATCAACCCTGCCACAAACAGGAAAATAACTGCCCAAAACTATTGTCCTCCCTGCCAACTAGGAAAACTACCTAACTCCATGATATCTACGGATATCCTGGCCCTCTGTGCCCAAAACCTCCAGCAACTCGGTACCTCCCCTGATCAAAAGCCACTGTCCAGAACAATCTGTTCCTTGCTCCCAACAAGCCAACAGTCCACAAAGAATACAACAGGATCACAGCCAATACCACAGTGCACAGCAAATACCACAGTGCATAGAAATTCTACTCACAACATAATACAATGGCTCTCGGTGAATACAATTGGCTCAGAAATACAGTCTGCAGCATCCATCCCCGCCAAATGGTGCGCACGTCCCCCTCTTCCTGTCCCTTATTCCTCCTTGTCGACTAACGCAATTACTCCACAACCTCCCCCCCGTCCTCTGTCCTGCGTCCCCCTTTAATATTTTATCATCTCGAGATTTCTGGGCTATCCCTCTCTTCATACGCCACCCCCTGGGCATACACAACTCTTATTATATATTTTCTTTTTTATCTCTTAAATTTATGTCACAGGTCATTAAATGTGATCTTCATTCAGATTATTATTACTTAGTTAATCCTCAATTAGTCTTTAATTAACTCTTACTTAATAATCTTAATCATTTATCAATTTAGGGTCGTTACAGTCAAGTGTTTGGGCCTTATCAAATACCTAGTTGTGTCATTGGCTCAAATCCATACTAAGAACATGGTCATGGACGTAGTTGTCATGGACATACCCCCAAATTTTGGCATGCTTCTATCAAGGTCATGGGCTTCGAAGTTGAAGGGAACCTTGCAGATGGATATGTCATATGCCACCATCCCTATTTTCGGCCATGACAAAAGGCTATACAGAGAAGTGATGCTGAAATACATGGTAAGCAACAAGATGCAGCCAAACAATCATCCTATATACTCCATTGACACTGAGGTGGGTTGTTCTATATTCTACAATCACCTGAGTTTTGAAGAGAAAGAGTCAACATCTGTCATGACAACCGACGAGGAAACTGCACAGGAAACAATAGAGTGTGCTGACTAGAAGGACCACACGAAAAATGGGTTGTGGAACATGAGTTTTGATGATGCATTCAACAAAGAAGGAGCTGGGGCCAATGTATGGGTAATCCCCCCTGAAGTAGGCACAAATATGTGCTCATACAAGCTCACGTTTGAATTCACTAACAACATGGACGAATATGAAGCACTAATCTTGGGCTTACAAGTTTTGAAAGAATTGTGTGCGTAGAAGATAGCAGTGCGCAAAGAGTTTGAGCTGATCATAAATTAGGTAAAGGGTGTATATCAGACCAAACACCCCAGACTGAGAGCGTACAAAAATTTGGCTTTGGACCTCCTTGAAGAATTTTCAAAGTATGACCTATCTACTATCCCCAATGAGAAAAATCATATCGCCAATGCATTGGCTACCTCATCCTCACTTTTTAAGATCCCCATCTTCCCCCAAAAAAGATATGAAATCGAGGTCAAGCACAGGTTGACAATGCCTGATAATATAAAACATTGGCAAGTGTTTGATGATGACAAACAGGTGGAAAGTTCCTCCTTACGAGCGACGAGTTTGCTAATACAAACATTAACAAGGAATGCTACTATGACAAAGATGAGAGCGTGGATGTGAGTAGTAACAATGACCCTTTCCAAAACTAGATCACTAGAAGGGACATAATACAACTAAAAAATAGTTACATTCCAAAGGGGTTGGTGCCACTGGAAAAGATGTTTGATGAGAATGATGTGGCTAAAAACCCCAATATCACTGCAAGTGAAGAGGACATGGACGATTGCAACATCGAGAATAAGGAGAACTCAAAGATGGTAAAATTATCAAAGAAACTCAGTCTAGAGGTCAAGCAAGACTACGTCAAGCTCATGAAGGATTTCCCGGACGTCTTCACATGGAGCTATGATGACCTGAAATTATATGAAAAGAATGTGATCCAACATGTTATCCCTCTCAAGGAATATCATAAACCTTTTAAACATAAGCTAAGATAGATAAATTCCTTGTTGTCGCCACTAATCGAGAAGGAGCTAAATAATCTTTTCAACGCTAAAATGATCATGTCTTTTTGATTCTCAAAATGGGTAGCTAATTTGGTACCTGTAAGAAAGAAGAAAGGTGAGATAAGACTGTGTGTAGACTTCTGAAATTTAAACAAAGTATCTCTCAAGGATCACTACCCCCTTCCTAAAATGGACTACATCCTACAAAAGGTGGTGGGGTCCCAGAAGATGTCCATGCTGGACGGGTTTGTAGGATATAATCAGATCATGGTCCACTCG
The DNA here is from genome assembly GCA_000966675.3 of Picea glauca. Lineage (NCBI taxonomy): Eukaryota > Viridiplantae > Streptophyta > Pinopsida > Pinales > Pinaceae > Picea > Picea glauca. The sequence continues at coordinate 319,518 of JZKD02S0270972.1, forward strand.
GATGACAAAGAGAAAACGACTTTCACAACTCCATGGGGAATGTTCATGTATTCCAAGATGCCATTTGACCTGATGAACGTTGGAGCCACTTCCCAGAGGGTAATGGACATCGTGTTTGCTGATGAAAAGGACAATTTCATCGTGATTTATCTGGATGACATCACAGTGTAATCTGCCTCCGAAAAATATCATCTCGAGCACCTGAAGAAGGTTTTCCAGAAGTGCAGGAAGTTCAGCATATCACTAAATCCAAAGAAATTGCATTTTGGGGTGAAAGAATGGAATTTGTTAGGACACATCATCTACAAGGAAGGCATTAAGATAGACCCTAATAGGGTTGAAGGAATCCTAAGATCGACACCTCACACAATAAAAATTAGGTGCAATCCTTCATGGGAAAGGTAAACTTCTTGAGGATATTCATCCCGAACCTGGTGGAAATCATAAAGCACATAACTTGCATGCTTAGGAAGGGAAACTAGATCAAATGGAACCCAAATCCCAAAAAGTATTTTGAAGATATCAAAGTGGAACTGACTAAATCTCCTGTGGTGGCCAACCCAGATTTTATGAAAGATTTCATTCTGTTTTCATTCGCCTTAGAACACACTATTTTTGACGTGATGTTGCAGAAAGACGAGTAGGGATTCGAAAAACCCATAGCCTATTTCAGTTGGACACTGCACGATGTGCCACTAAGGTATGACATTATGGAAAAATAGGTGTACACATTAGTGAAAGGTTTGAAAGAAGTCAAGACATATATATTTCACTCCCATGTCATCGCTTATGTACCCAACAACTTAGTAAAGGATATCCTGACTCAACCTGACCCAGAAGGAAGGAGAGGACAGTGGATAGCAACCATGCTGGAATATGATCTTGAGATCAAGCCTAAAAAACTGATCAAGGGTCAGGGTCTTGCAAAGTTAATGGTGCAGTTAAACTGCGATGCTGTAGGAATGAATTTCATTGCTGATCTATCAAAATTCCCTCAAGAAGAAAAAACTGTGCAGGTGTCTCAACAGTTCATTGATTCATCATGGTATGCAAACATCATGTATGTGTTGGAGAATCTCTAGGCCCCTCTGGGCGTGAGTAAGACTAAGGCCAGATTTATCAAGATTAAAGTGATTAAGTTCTACATCTTGGACAATTCACTCTACTGGAAAGACCCCAGGGGAATATTGTTGAGATGTTTACTGGAAGATGATATGAAGCGGGCCATGCAAGAATTTCACAAAGGTGACTGTAGAGGACACCACTACTGGAAAACCACCACACACAAAATACCAAGGGAAGGTTATTACTAGCCTACAATCTTCATTGACATGTATAAAGAGGTCTCCAACTACCATGAATGTCATATTTTTGACAGAGGAAGAAAGATGCAACCCTTGCCACTAAAGTTGATCTCAGTCAAAGCACCTTTCATGCAGTGGGGTATATATTTCATAGGGTAAATAAATCCACCATCCTCCATGCATCACAAATGGACACTCACAGCCACCGAATATTTCATGAAATGGATAGAGGCAATCCCCACGAAGCAAGCTACAGACATAGTCATCATCCAATTCCTGGAGACAAACATCTTGTCGAGGTTCAGGTGTCCCATTAAAATCATAACAGACAATGTGGCTACATTCAAGTCTAAGAGGATGGAATTTTTTTTTCAGGATTATAACATACCCTTAGGTCATTCTACAACATACTATCCACAAGGAAACATGTTAGCATAATCCTCGAATAAGAGCCTAACTAGGATCATCAAAAGACTCCTGCAAGACAACAAGATAACATGGCATAAAAATCTTATATACACGTTGTGGGTAGATCGGGTTACCACCAAGAAGTCTATATGAATGTTGCCTTTCCAGATTGTTTACGATGCAGACGTAATCTTCCCTACTTCATTGAGGTTTCCTGTCAAAAAGTTGTTGCAAGATAAGCAGGCTGAGCCAAATGATGCGCAAAGGAGAATAAATCAACTACTTCACACACAACAGATGAGGGAGCAAGTGTATAATCAGTCGCAGCTCCATCAAAAGAGGATAAAGAAAGATTTCGATAAGCGTTCTAATCCAAAGGATTTCCAGTTGGGTGATCTAGTCTTGAGATGGGATGTAATAAATGAGGACAAAGGAAAGCACATAAATTACGACCATGTTTGGATGGGTCCATTCAAAATCAATGATCATTGCGGGGGCAATGCTTGTTTTCTAGAAGGATTAGATGGAGAATGATTTGGTTGGGGGCCTGCAAATGACAGGTTCCTCAAAAATTATCTGATGAAATAGAATCTGTTTAAGTCATTTTTCATTGTAAATAGTCATTTTTTTTTTGTGTCGAGTCAGTAGGTCAACAGAAAATTGAAGCCCAAAGTGAAGGCCCTAAGTTTATGATGAAGTTTTAGAAGCTACGTTGATAGGTTCAATTTGTTTTCTATTTGTGATTTATTTTCTCTCAGTTTCTGAAGGTTGAATAAATACCAATGGTCAGGCACCTAGTCTACTGTTCTTTGCTACCTCGCAGGGAGGATAGCATCCCCATTGGAGCCAGCTATTAGCGTCACCATTTTTATTTCCATTTAGAGTTAGTTTTAGTCGGGGTATGACCCATGCACCCAAACATGTGAATTCATGTATGTAGCACCATGGGTCAAAGTTAGCAAGTAGACGACTGGCCCTTGGAAATGGGAAGGGATGTCAGAGTCGAAACATGCGTAAGTGGTACAGGTATGTCTTTTCCAAAGAGTCGAGTCTTGTTAAGAAACCAGTCTCTACGTGCCCCAGGTAGAGTCAAGTAGTTAATGGAATTCTCATCAATAAGTAAACAACTATTATCAATTCATCATGAAGGCCGAGGGAATTAAAAATCGTGGCGTTCATATCATGCATGCCCAACAAGCCTTATCGCCTGTATTCTACACATGAGGATTTTCCATGGAAAACTTGCAACTCGATTCAAAACATCTCGTCACCATGAATTCACTATCCTCCAACATGATTCCTTCTTCTTCCTGACTCGTTATAAATCTCGTATGCTCGACATTCATTTCAATCGTGAAACCAGGTCCGCACTTTGTTTGCAATTCCCCTTGCTAGTCCAGTTTGATAAAAATTCTCCCCCCTGTGCATTTGTCGGATACACCACATGCAAAATACATACTGGTTACGCCATGGTGACCTCCCAAGGAATAAGGAAAGGTGCACGAAGTAGCAGAATTTCCAGGTCCAAGCCCCAAAATGACTGAGAGTCATTCTCACCTGCAACAGGCATTCCGAAGGACATGAAATGAGTCATTCCTTTACCCACAGAGAAGACCACATCAAAACATGTGGAACTTGAAGAAAAAACACTTGCATAGAAAGGGAAGATACTAGAATCCTCACATCCTCAACAAAAAATTCCTCGGAGATGGGCCAGGCCAAGGAAGAACAAGGAAGCTATGGAATCTCGATTTTAAGAAGAGCAGCATGCCAGATCGGTGGTTGAAGAACTACTCATGCGTTCCATCCAGCTAGAGCCTGCTGGAGGATCAATCCGAGAAGGCAGGAGAAGAACAAGGAAAATAGATATCATAGGAATGAATTATCAAGATCCATCTCAACAATTAAAGTAGGCAAAGCTGGCTATCACTGAACTCTATCAGGAAAACATTGAGTTGAGGCGGTAGCTAGAAACAAAGACTATGGAAGTGTCTGCAGCGCAGGGTCACGAAGGGAATGTGGCATGGCTAAAAAGATAGCTCAGAGAGGTGAAAGACACCATTTTACAACTGTGATAAGCACATAGGTTGACAGAGGAAAGGCATACAAATCATTCCAGGGCATGTAAAGTGACTGAGAATGAAGCCTGTGTGGCTCTCGCTAGTGCACATAAAAAGAAAGTTTAGCAAGTGTTTGTATTTGCATCCAAAATCATAAGACAAATCTTGGCATTTTTGAAAGACATGTTTCCCTAAAGAACTCTACCATTTGATAAAAACCGTAAAAATCAAACAATCACTTGTCGCATAGAGTTTTGTCAGCAAATGAGCACACAACAAAAATCAAAGCCATTATAGAAGATAACGAGTTCCCGATAGAAACCTGCCCACCCAGACATCTGATCGAAGGGGAACACTGACACATATTTTCCTCATATTGAGACCTGTCCAATGATGGGATCCTCATGGTGAATTTGCAAACAGTCATGTGTAAACATACATGATTATTGTCTATTTTTGGAAAAGGCCATGCGAAGAGTCTCCAACACATGCTACTCGGTTTTCCTAGTTTTAGGGTAGCAGCTAGAAAGCAGCGTATCCCATGGGGAACCCTTGTTTATATATTTCATCTTTTTGATGTAAGCCAGGTTGGTTGGCAAAATTGGTAGACTACAACTATTGTATGTAATTTGAGTTTTTTTGACTGAAATTTAATGCAAAGGTCCTGTAACTTGACGAAAAAAATTCTAGTTGTAGCAATCATATGTATTGTTCCTCTTTATTTGTGTATGTACTTTTTGTCATCTTTATTCATATATTTTTTTTGTCTATTTTAGAATGAATTTTTGAACCTGTGGATTCCCTACGCAACACCCCTTGTTCGCGCCACTTAGACAAAATGTTTTCTTCTAAAGATAACTCTGAATTCGCTCGCAATGGTGCTTTGAGTTACTTATTGTGTTTTTCTCTCACCACACATTATGGTTTTACAATGAAGACTGCTGCTCACCTAGACTTATCCTCTTAAGTTTAGTTATTGAGTCATTTGTCTCTGTCAATGCCTCAAATCAACTCCATATCCCAAGTCTTACTTTCTTGCGCCAATATAACTAGAGCCCATTTTATCAAAGGTGTTAAATCTAGCCACTGCTTTCAAAGCCATATCCTGCACAGAGACCACGCCTTTTGAGAGAGCCTTCTCCAGATCCAAAAGGCTATTTTTGGGTCTCAAAGTTGGTTGAAAAATTTACCTTCATCGTTTGTTTATCATCCAAATAGATTTACAAAGTGCTAACAACTACCACTACCAATATAACAACCAACCTATCACTTTCACTACCACATCAACCAAACTATCACCATCACTATCACATCAACCAAGTTGTCACTGTCAGTGTCACATCAACTTTTGAATAACATTATCACATCACCCAACCTATCATTGTCACTATCACATCAACCTGCGACTACCATTGACACATCAAATAGTCTGTCACTGTCATTATCACATTAACCAACCTGACACTGATGATCAATCAATCATCCAACCTATCATTGTCCCTGTCCCTATCTCTGTCACTATCTATGACACTTATATACCATCAATCAAATAATCCACTCACATGGACACCAAACCATCACCAAACCATTTACATTAGCCATGTACCAAAACATGTACCATACCATGTACATCAACCATGTATCAGAGCCTGTACCATACCATGTACATCAACCATGTACATCAAACATGTACCATACTATGTACATCAACCATGTACACAAAACTTGTACCATATCATGCATTAACCATGTACCAAACCTGTACCATACCATGTACATCAACTTGTACCATACCATGCACATCAACCATGTATGTCAACCTCAACATGTACCAACATCACCAAGACATACACCTCATACATATACCAAGAATATGCCTCACACCATGCACCAAATATGTGACTCAAACATATACCAATGCCTCAACAAGATACCAAGGTATGACCATCACATCATCAACAAGTAACCAAGGTGTACCTCAAACTATGTTCCTCAAGCATGTGCTAACATCCATAAACCGTTTACCAAGATATAACATCAAACCATATGCCAATTATCAAAGATGTACCTACAACAATGTATCATACCATCACCAAGGTGTATCATGCACAATCACTACCATGACATGCCTCAAGCATGTACCATAACAACATAAGCATAAGCCTCAAACTAACACATAAGCATACCTCTAATCCTATAGATGATATGATACATAGTAATATTGACCTGTAACTTTTTCTCAGACCTCAACAACATGGTAATACCATCTTCCCAATTATGACTTGTCCTCGCGGGACTAAGACTTGTTATCTAGAGGGGCCTCATGTGACGAGCGCTGGACAACCTGCGGGGATGCCTCACAAGACACTAGCTGTCTGACCCATGGTGGTTAGACAAACTAGGGTTTTCTCATAAAAACCCTCTCTCCTATGCAATCCCAAAACTCTTGCACTTATCACTCTTTCACTGCCTGATATTTCTATGTCGCAAACTCACTAATAGCTCACTTACTCACATAGAAGATATCCAATAAAATGTGTGTGAATATACTTATGAGAGACTTATTGAGGTGTATATATACTTTTTCTAAGTAAACTCTTTCCTTAACTTTAGGGCTTCTTGAACTTTCTTGTTACAACCACTTTACCGTTTCATTAATGACTTGCAACCAATTAGGGGATTCTTAACCCATCTTTGGGGCTTCCAATGTCATGACCTAATAAATCCTCAACTGTGAGGAAATACTTGACATTCCACCTATTGCTGGAAATGGAATGAGGAGGACTATCCATCTATGAGCGTGTTAAAATGTATTTACACTATCCTTCATGTCCTTATTCCTAAATTTTTTTTTGGATACATGACCACACCTATGGGTTTCTAGTAGACTTCTTCAAAGTATCTTCCTGTGAGGGACATTTTTAGAGATATGCCATAAGGGGAGCACTTTGGATACTTTTCCAAATACACCCATCACATCTGTTGACATCAATGTCAACCATTGCTTGTTCACATCAACGACAACCAATTGTCCAACAACATTAATGCCAACCAACTATCCAACAATCTCCCCCTTTGGCATTGATGGAAACACTCATACTCCACCTGTGACCAATGCTCCTCTAATGTTTCTCTCCTCATGTTTCTTCCCCCCTTTGACATCAATGGAAAAGGGTATCTCCCCTTGGGGCTTCTCCCCTTGTCTTCATGCTTCTAATATTTCTCTTCTGATCTTTATCTTTCTCCCCCTTTGACATCATGGGTAAAAGGTTAATTCGCCCTATTGATATACCTTCTTGAACAATATTTATTTTACATCATGCTCTCCCCTATCTTCATGCTTCTAATCTCTTTTTCTGCCAATTTCTCTTCGATCAATGTGGGTTTCCTATATATTCTTTATTTCCTCTCCTCTAATGTTCTTTTTCCATTAGTGCTTCCTCTTGTAATTCACTAACATATATAAAAAACATTCAAAGTTACTTGACTTCAAGTCTTCATGACTTGTCAAGTTCACATCAATGACCATATTTCCTGATTCCACTTGTCCACTGATTACACTGATTCCATTTATTCCAATTGTTACTATGCTTTCAACCACTGTCATGTATCTATTTATACATGTCAAAGATCTCATGAATCCATCTCTATCCATATGTCATAAACTACCCATGACTCTACTACTCAACTACCTACAATGTTGACCCATATGTTGATTACAAGATATTCTAGGTTCTCAAGCTATCTTCTCAAATTTTCAAATCAGACTCTACATGTATGCAATAATCTGTATTGAATATGTCCCTGTCTGAAAACATGCCTAGAATTCTCTATACAATGAATCTCTGCCACTCTAAAACTGCCTATACAAAAACTGTAAATACTTCAAACTGCTCGAAAGATATTTCTATGATCTGTAGAGATAATTATTAGACTCCCCCTCTTCAATAATAATATTTAGTGGGAGTCTCCAAGCCATATGGCTCAGAAAAATATCCACTTTGATCAGATTAATCTTCCTCTTCGTTTGTGGATTCATCATTTTCTTTTTCATCCTCTTCCTGAATTTTGAATTTCTTTTCATTTTCTTCCTAAATTTTGACTTCATCCTCTTCCTAGATTATGACATATTCCTCTTGGCCTATGAATTCATTATGATCTTTCACTATTGTAAATCTTACGAGTGCGATCTTTGAGACCTAGTCTTCATTCTCATTCTCTTATTGTTTTCCATTTCTTCTCCAAACCTTCCTATATTTGACACCAATGTTTTCCTTCATGGGAGATTCTATCACGCTTCTACAAATTCAAGCTATGTGACCATAATCATGGCATTTGTAACATTTAATATTGGAGAGATATACATAACCATATCTCATTTGAACATTTCGTCCATATGCTTTGCAATCTACAATTTTATGTCCAAATTTAGTACATGATAAACAATGACCCAAAAAGAAATTTTGATACCTGGGAGTGAATGATCTTCTTTATGGTGAAATCCTTTTGAATTCATGCCTTGGATAATCACAATCTTCTCTTTGGTTGTTTCCTTCACAATGATTGAAGATTCTTTGCTTCCTCAATGTAGACGGTCTTTTGTATTTGTTGGATTACTGAGAGGGGGGGTGAATTAGTAATAGAGCAATTCAATCCCTTTTAACCACAATATGTAAGTGTTATATCAATGTAGCATTATCATCCAATAGTTGTATAGTAAATAAGAATTGAAACAATGATCAATCATACATATACACAGTACACCAATGTTTTTACATGGAAACCCAAAGCAAGAGAAAACCACATAATTATTTTTCTTATATGTCTTTAAGAATTACATTCATTGGAAGCACCAAATTCATTTTTTTTTCCAGCTGCAATTGGAAGGAGGATCTAACCCCTTAATGTCTCAAGCTACAACTCGAGGGAATCTCCAACTCCCCAATTCTATGGCTACAACCAGAAGGAGGCTACGATCCCCTATGTTCTCTGGCTAAAACTAGAAGGTGGCTACAACCACCTGTCCTTACCCCGTCCAACCCCCATGATGTATAAGTAGAATTATGGAACCACTGTCACACTATCAATGTGAGATATACTTCTGTAAACATGTACCAATAAACCTGCACCAAACAACCTATACCAATATCATGAACCATGCATCAACCTATACCTCAATTTGTAATCAACCTGTACCATAAACAAGTGCATCAACTATGCACCAACTTGTACCAAACAACCTGTAATCAACCTGTACCATAAACAAGTGCATCAACCACACACCAACCTATACCTCAACCTGTACCATGAATAAGTGCATCAACCATGCACCAAACCTATACAAATAACATGTCACAAAAACCTTTCCAAACAACCTATCACAACAATTTGTCTCATCAATCTTATCAACCAAATCAGATCTACTCACCAAGATCAATCACTGATACAACTCTCAAATATGTGCATCAACCAAGCATAACGCAACAACTCATAATCATCATCAAGATCAATATGTGTTTCTAATAATATACCAATACATGTACGCTATATCATCCATAAACAATGTGTCAACAATACTACTAACAAGTGCCTCCAACCATGTACCAAGTATATACCAATCGTGTATCAACTACTCGTCAACTATGACTCACCAATATGTACCAACATCATCAACTATACACCTCATGTATGTGCCAACTCATCAACTACTTGTCTCAACCATGTACCTCAACCAAAATCCCTCATCAATTTCATCATCCAAATCTGATTTGTAACTTTGTAATAGACCTGGTGTATATGATCACATACCTAAAAACCTTCCTTAAATTTAACAACAAGAGACTAGCATTTTCATCAAACTTTATTTTAGTCTCACATGACTAATTTTGGATTAGTCAACAACCCTAACTTGAAATAATCATAACTATGTACTTGTAATGAATTAAGATCTAAAAATGGTACACAATGTTCTTCAATGTATTTTATGCAATTCCTCCATACTTCACTACTTACAACCTCTCAGAAAAAGATTTATAGCAAAAAATACATACCTTGTTGAATTCTGGCTTATTCTAGAGAGTGAACTTGTAGAGAATGCCCAACACATAATATTTGTTTTATAGATATAAAAATTGTACACAGAATACTACAGAATGTACTCTAACCAAAACATTTGGTCTTACTAAATTTGGATCTATTATGAATAATTTATGATGTTTTTACCCGAAATACCTGTTTTAGACTAGTTTCAGGACTAGCCACAAACCCTATTTTCCACGGAGTGTAACTCCAAAAATACAACGACCCACAAGCTGAAATTCATACCAAAACTACTTGGATATGTTTTCTCAATGAAATATCAATTTCACAGTCTGAATCATTCTAGAAAAAACGTTATTTCAAAAATGGTGAGATGACCTGTAAATAACATACCTTAGAAAGCATCATAAAAAACTTTATCCTCCCTTGAATTTCAACCTTCTTTACTTCATCTTCCCTCTGAAATTCAGCTTAGATATCCTTTTGTTACCTCAGTCACCTGTAGATATTCAATATGCTCAAGTGTGATTAAAATAAGAGAGCCTTGCCTCTTATTTATACTCTCCATGTAGCTTCCTTAGAAGCATCTTCTAGGCCACTTTGTCCACATAGTCACTTTGTCCACATAGTCACCTATGTCCAACTTTCCCCAATTTTCCACTTGTACATGTATCCAATAGCTACTTGACCACTTAACCCATTTTCATCATTTTAGGGTTAACCTTCTTATAATCACTTTCCATAATTAGAAAGTTTTCCATTTACTTTATTATTTAAATAATCCTCCTTGACTTTGCCACTTAACTTTATTATTTAAATAATCCTCTTTGATTTTTTCTCTTCACTTTATTATTTAAATAATCTTCTTTGACTTTGTCACTTCACTTTATTATTTAAATAATTTCTTCTTTGCAAACACTTTGAATTCTTTGACCTTTTGGGGTTTCAAGAATATTCTATATAAATAAGTTTAAGCAATGTATTGAAGCATAGTGAAGAATATTGTGAATGTATCAAGCATTGATTGCAGAGTGTTATCCTTCCTTAATGATTAATATATGATGTTACCCTACCTCAAGGGTTTTGACCATTTCTTGTGTTCAGTAGTTTGGTGAATGGTTTGGTTTTTTCTTGTTGATATTGTGGGTTTATTTTGAGATTTATCTTCAAATATATTCAAGTACTTAACAATTGGTATCAGAGCACTTTCCTTGGCCAAAAAATGGAATAATTGTTTCCTCTTTTTGCAATTTTGTTTCTAGGGAAAAAAGAGGGCGGTGCATTTCTAGTTCATATATGAAACTTTTTGTGATGATTTTTTTTTTAAAATGGATATTTGAATTCCTCTAGGAAAAATACCCAATTTAAAAAAACAAATCGACTGAAACAGAGTATGGGAAGTGAATTTATCAACATTTTAAATTCAACAAATTTTCAAGGTTTTTCTGGAAAAAACTGCGCAATTTGCGCAACAAGTTATTTTTACATCATAGTTTTTGTTGAATATTTTTTCCAAGCAATATGTATTTTAAAAGAAAAGATGATGGTCCTAGTATTGAATAATTATTAAAGTCCCACAAGTAAGAATGGAAAGAGTAGTGGAAATTTTTTCTACACCTTAGTTTGAGAGAAGATGCTCACACATGGTGGAAATCATTTGAATTTTGGGAGTGGATATCACTTTCTCAGGAAGCACTTAAAAAATTGATTTTATATAAGTAGTATCATATGAAGTATAAGAATAACAACATCACCAAGGGTTTATTTTCATGTGGAAAATCTATATTAAAGGTTCATGGTTGTATTCATAAATAAAATATAATTTTTTTAATTAGCCCTATTTGCCAACAAAATTTTATCAATGTTCAATTGGTTAATAGATTTCAAGTTCCCACAAAGAATATCCAAAGCACACAGGTTGATGGTAAAAATATTCAAATTTTTACAGATTTGAAGCTCAATATGGATACATATGTGTTGCATTCAAATTTTTATGCTATAGATATGGATGAAGTGGATATTTTTTTGGGATATCCTTGGATGGAATCAATTGGTACAATTAATATTAATGTGCAAAAGAAGTTTCTAAAGATTTGGTACAAGAAAAAGAAAATTACATTGCAGAATGTGTCTCTTAGTAAGAAAGATGGGCCCATGGTGGCCAACAAAGAAGTTATTGTGGAGTTTGAAGTTGAATTAGAGGTGGAGTCTACTGAAGGAGATGAAAAAAATCCACAAGAAGGACACAATAATGAAGCCAAGGAGGTGATTGAATCAAAGGCACAATGTGTTACATATTTGAAAAAAAAAAGAACAGTTTCCTACAATTGTTGTATATTGCAATCCACATCATATAGAGAAACAACGGTCATCAAGGCATGGGTGTGAGCTTAAAAACATTTATGCATCAACAAGGCACCAAAAAGGAAATCGAGAAAGAGGTGTATGGATGACTATTGACACTGTAGGAAGACATTCGACTAGCGAAACAATCCCATGGAAACCCCAACATGATGTAGAGAAAGATCAGGGTGGCAAGGCAACAGATGGACATCATGTTCAACTTCCATTAGGATGGATGGATGGTCGTATTTGGTACCAATTGGCTACATTTCTTATCTGATCATATTGTATGGTTTCTTCTCATGTTTCAAGGATGAAACATGTGAATGGGGATGAAATGTAGTATACCTAGGGAGGTAATATCGGGTACCTAGGGAGGTACCCAATGGGAATGTGGTTATGTATTATTATTGGAATTCATTCAATACATGAGAATGTGGTTATGTATTATTAGTGAAATTAATTCAATACATGAGAATGTGGTTATGTATTATTAGTGGAATTCATTCAATGTAAGGTGGAATAGGCCCATTCTATTAAATAAGACCCACTATGGTAGTTAGATATAATAAATGTGATAAGACTCTCTAGAAGGTTCCTAGGAGATAGAGAGAGTTATATAAATAAGTGTAAGAATTGTAATGAGGCATAGTGAATAATATTTTGAATGTATCAAGAATTGCATGAGGAGTGTTATCCTTCCTTCAGGATTAATATATGGTGTTACCCTACCTCAAGGGTTTTGACTACTTCTTGTGTTCAATATTTTGTGAATGGTTTGGTTGTTTCTTATTGATATTGTGGGTTTATTTTGAGATTTATCTTCATATCTATTCAGGTACTTAAAAATTGGTATCATAGCACTTTCCTTGGGTACCTCCATAAAGCATATTCAGGTAGATCTGAAGATAAAACACATTCCCATTGGGTACCTCCATAGATATCCTATATCACCTCCATTGAGAATGCTTGATACATTCACAATATTCTTCACTATACTTCAATACATTGCTTACACTTCTTTATATAACATTTTCTATCTTCTAGGAACATTCTAGAGAAAGAATCTTCTAGAAATCCTATTTATTATATCTAAGTACCATGATAATGGACCTCATTTAATAATATAGTTGACCTAGTACACCTTACATTGAATGGCCTCCACTAATAATATGTAACCAAATTTCCATTGGGTAGCTCCATAGGTATCCCATACCACCTCCATTGTGAATGCTTGATATATTCACAATATTCTTCACCATGCTTCAATACATTGCTTACACTTCTTTAAATAGCATTTTCTATCTTCTAAGAACATTCTAGAGAAATAATCTTCCAAAAAGCCTATTTATTATATCTAAGTACCATGATAGTGAACCTTATTTAATAATACATTGGACCTAGTCAAACTTACATTGAATGGCCTCCACTAATAATACATAACCACATTCCCATTGGGTACCTCCATAGGTATCCCCATTGATTATTTCTTGTGTTCAGTATTTTGGTGAATGGTTTGGTTTTTTCTTGCTGATATTGTGGGTTTATTTTGAGATTTATCTCCAGATCTATTCAGGTACTTTGGTATCAGAGCACTTTCCTTGGGTACCTCCACAATGGGAATGTGTTTTATCTTCAGATATACCTATGGATGTACCCAATGGGAATGTGCTTTATGGGAATGAGATTTATCTTCAAATCAATTCAGGTACTTAAAATGATTTCATCATCTTCATCAGATGAGAAAATGTTTTCTCTTGAGTAAAGTTTTTTCTTGAAGACTTTCCTTTTATCACTTTTCTTATTTCCCCTTTTATATTTATTTTCTTTCTTGAGATCTTATTCTTCATCACTATGTGACTTCTTAACATAAGGACACTTATTTTCAAAATGACCAATTTTACCATAATTAAAACATTTTAAGGGAATCATACCTTTGTACTTGCCAGTTCCTCTCTTCAAATTCCTTACGAAGTTGGATATTCCTTCATCCTCATATAATTCATCACTACAACTGTAATTTGTATTTGACTCATGATTTTTCTTCTTCTTTGTCTTCTTGGATTCTTTGAAGCTTATTTCTTGGACGTATTTTCCTATTTTGTTCTCATTTCATAAGATGCAAATATTCCATGTATCTCATCCATGCGTATCGTATCGAGATCTGTTCTTTATTCTAGTGGTGAAATCTTAGGATCAAATCTCATTGGAAGAGATCTTAGTATCTTTTGAACAAACATAGATTCATTGACTTCTTCTCCCAATCCTTTAATTGCATTCACTATTTAATCAACTCGTAAAAGGTAAGATGCAATGTCTTAATCTTCCTTCATTTTCAACATTTTAAATTGACCTTTGTAAGTCTGAAGCTTGGTCACCTTAACTTTGGCATCTCCTTCATAAACATTTTGAAGTTTGTCTAAAATATTCTTTGCAGAATCACAATGCATAACCTTGACATATACTAAATCAAATGATCATTCAATATAGTGTTTTTATCCCTTGAATTGCTTTGACTAAGTTTCTTTCCATCATTATCTATTGGTGGAGTGGCATGCTCTTTGTATCCATATACTGCTGATTGCCAGACATCAAATCCCTATGCCTTTACATAAGTTTTCATTCTTATACTCCAGAAGGTATAGGTCTATCCATCAAATTGTGTTATTCCATTCATATACGAATTGATGCTCTCCATGATCTACCTTCCAATGGTTAAACTATTTTATTGATGGACCGACTTTGATACAAATTGTTGGAATACTGGGGGGGGGTGAATCAATATGAACACTTTTTACCACTTTCAATCACAATATTCAAACTTCAACTTTATCATCATTATATCATTTATTTTTCCATCCAATATATCATAAGCATGTAACTATAAGAAATACAAATCAACAATATCACATCAGATACACAATACAGTGGAATTTACGTGGAAACCCAAATGGGAGAAAACCACATAATGATTTCTTATATATATCAAGAATAAATTCATAAGAAGCACCAAATTCTAAATTATCTAGCACCGACTAGAAGGAGGCACCAACCTGAAGGAAGCACCAAACCCCTGAGTTCTTTGGCACCAACTGGAAGGAGGCTACAACCCCCTAATTTATAGGAACCAAACTGAAAGAATCACCAACTCCTTGAGTTCTCTGGAACCAACCAGAAGGAGGCTAATTCCCCCTTATTTACAAGAACCAACTTGAAGGAAGCTCCAACTCTCTAAGTTCTCCAACACCAACTGGAAGGAGGCTACAACCACTGCCATGAAATATAAGTGTAGACTCAATTTCATTACCATTGATACCATCAAAACTAATGTCACTAATACATCAACCAACTTGTCACTGTCACATCAACCAACCTATCGTTGTTACTGTCACATCAACCAACTTGTCACTGTCACTGTCACATCAACCTATGACTACCCCTGTAACATCAACAAACATGTCATTGTCACTATCAGATCAACCCGTGACTAGCATAGTCACATCAACCAACCTATCACTGATGATCAATCAATCATCCAACTCGTCACTATCCATGTTACTGTCTCTGTCACTGATATACCTGTTGACAAGAAGGTTAATTTTTCCACCCTTCAAAAGTAAAGCTTCATTTTTTCTTGAGCCATGGAGCCACCCTTAGTTCAAAATAGAAAGGTTTTAGAATCACCCCTTCCTTTTGGGTTTCAAAATTCAGATTCTTCTCGAGGTGTGAACTTCAACTGTCCCTTTTCCCGACGTCGAAATCCCGAAGCCATTTCAAAATATTAGGAAATATAAAGTAAAAATGGGGAATGAATGAACGTTACTTTTTTTGTTGTTTACCACAAAGAACTCTTTAATATGAAGTTAATCAAATCCCTAAACCCAATTATCTCTCCCTCGGTTTTTCAGGTTTCGATGTTCTCTCTGCTAAAACATTTTCAAACTCCTCTCCTTCGAACTCTTGGTCCTCGTTTTTCTGAAAAGTAAAAATTAAAAAGTAAATTTTCACTAATCATGATTAATTAAAAGTTTTTTTAATAGGAATGATTGGTGCCTCGTTGATCCCATTGAAATTTATCGATTTGGGGTTTACTTGTGACATATACCCTGTCACCAAGATCCCTGAAGTTCCGAAATGCGAAATCATGTTTCGCGCCACGCTGATCCCATCACAATTTCGCGATCCGGGGTTTACTTGTGACATATCCCTTGTCACCAGGATCCTCGAAGTTCCAAAATGCGAAATCGTGTTTCGTGCCTCACTGATCCCATCACAATTTCACGATCCAGGGTTTACTTGTGACATATCCCCTGTCACCAGGATCCCCGAAGTTTCAAAATGTGAAATTGTGTTTTCTTCAAACAAACCCTAAGATTAAAAGATTAAACTGTTTCCCAAACAAAATTAATGATGACTAAGATGCTTTTTTTCTTTTCGGGAATCAAGGAAGGCAGTGATTTTTGGGTTTTCAGATTCGAAATTGCCAATATACGACAGTATTAATAACGGGTAAATCAAAATATTTTTGACGTGAAATCATATCTATAAGCATATCTTTCAAATTAAATAATTTATTTTTCATCGATGGTATCAGTATGCTCACTACAACACAAAGTTAGAGATTAATAAAGGTCTTGTGTGTCAAAATTCATTCTTAACATTTACCCTTGTAGCGAGTCACATTTGTCCAGATTTATACACTTTTCTCTGTAAACAGGTTTCTGATCTAGTGTAACTACCATGGTGCCCAAGAAGGCCACCAAGAAAAACAAGGAAGTTGTCAAGGTCTCGAGCCCAGACGAAGATGTTGTATCTAATACAATACCGCATGCCATTGATTCCATAAAATCCTAGAGGCAGATTTTTGAAACTCTCTATTATGAGATTAAGAACTTCCCCCATGATGACGACAACAAACTATGGGATATAGCAGAGTTTGAACTTCGCAAAGTGGATGTGCGACCAAGACTCCCGACTTACAATGACATGATCAGTTGGGATTTAGAGCAAGTGGATGTGCAGACAAGGAGCATTCTAGATAGCTGAGGGGTCGTCATCGGCTCCTTCAGACCAAAACATATACAAGTAATATATAAACTATCTTCCTGTCCCAAATATACCTATAATAAAGATTCTGTTAGTGAGTTTCATAGGAAAGAATGTTTTGAGTCAGACCAAACGTATCCTGACATAATAAAGGACTGGTGGAGAAACAAAGCAAAATTCAGGGCCAACACACATGGTGTTTACACCATGACATTCTTAAATGAGTATATGGTTTATGTGGTGATGATGTTATGTAGTCTTTTTGGTAAAGAAAGTCCTACCCACTTCCCAGCAGAATGGGTACCTCTTTTGCATGAGGCCGCAAAAGGATACAACTTCAATTGGGATAAGATTTTATCTGATAACATAGCGAGGGAGTTTATGGAGTACCAGACTGGAATATCAAAAGGACAAACAACATCCTTGTTATAACCCTAAAATGCACCACACAGGCTTACCTGGCATCAGGCCAACTCATGCCTCTTCCTAGCCAAAGCTATGCTGAATAAAACCTTGAAAAACCACTTAAAACAAGA
>JZKD02S0270973.1:0-15637 GCA_000966675.3 Picea glauca
AGAGGGAGGCCACACAGCAGAGCTTCATTCCTGTGGAGGGGTTTTCCATTCTGAGCTCACAGCTTGCATCTGGAGCAGTTATGGTGGATTTGGTAGCATTTATGAGGGGCGCACCATGATAGGGCGCACCTGCTGAGTTTGGACTTGTATTTCAGCTTGAGACGAGCTGCTACTGTAGCAGGTTCATCTATATTTTGTACTTGTTGTATTCCACCATCTATTCTCCTCATTTATAGACATATATCCCAAACTGGTTTTCCCCAGGGGGGGTTTATCCAGGGTCATGTTGACCAAAAATAACTGTGTCAAATTTATGCATGCTTAGAAGTGTAGATCAACATTTTAAAGTTAAAGATCTAGAGGTAGTGTTATTTTTTTTAATGTATATTGCATGTGCTAACATTGAGTAAAGAAAACACTTGCAAGGCCACCTTAAAAGAGCACTTAACCATTAAATATTGAGCAGAAAGTTTGGTGACTGTTTGTTGTCCTAAAACAGCAAGAGAAGACAGCCACACAATTGAAACTTAGAGTCATACTAAGGTCAAGGACAGACCTTAGGTGGCAGCCTCATAGGACCTCAGAAAATCTACAGTTATAGCAAGTTTATCCGCTCAATTGGCGAGTGGAAATTTGTGCTAATTGGTGGACAAACTATGGCAGAAGAGTCCCAGAATTGCAGAAACTTGCCATTCAGGTGTTGAGTCAAACTTGCATCTCTTCTGGGTGTGAGTGCAACTAGAGTGTCTTTGAAAAGATACACTCCAAAAAACGCAACAAGTTAGAAATGTTCAAATTAAAATTTTAATTCTTTTTAATTTCATTAATTTTAATTTATGCCCATGGTACATCATCCTCTCATTACAAAAAGACCCTCATAGAGGTTAGATGTCCACCACCTCAATGACATGGTCTATGTCTACTACAATCTCAAGTTGTGGGTAAGGCAAATAGACAAAATACTCGACACATATACCATTTGATTGGATGTGCTTGACACCGCAAGTCCATGGAGGGTGGAGACCAAGGGGCCTGTCATGGAGGAGGCACCTAACTGGTTGGAGCATGACCTCAATGAGTTGGAGGAGGAGGAGGTATCAGAGGATGTTCCACTTCCAAGAGAGACAAATTTGGAGCAAGAGGAGGACATTGAGAGTGTGAGAGGCTAGTGCCACCACCTCCCCAAAGATAGGCAACTAGATGAAGAGGCAGAAGACATCCCACTTTAGCTTCCACCTTATCCCCAGGAGTTGCACCCTCCACCTCAGGCTCAGCCTCAACACGTCCACCTACTACTTCTAGAGGAAAAGTGCCAACGGTGACCTTTGCCCGTAAAAGGGGTAGAGGGAATCATTGATATCTTAGTGCATCATGATTAGTCTTGTAGTATCTACATGCCTCATGATGATCATCTCATGAGATACATTTATTTTTGTTGTGATGTGATTTTGTATTATCCTATCAAGACTTATGACTCGGGGCAAATACCATATTTCAGTATCGATATCCTATGTACCACTTGACATCTTATATATCTTATATTGCAATTTTATTTTTATGTTTATGTTACAATGTGTTTGTTTGATGCTTTAGAAGTTTAAAAAATTGAAAAAAATGTTTATTTGTATTTTTTTAATTTCTCCAATAATTTTCGATAATTTCCAATATTTTACCCGATATTGCCGATAATTTAAAGTTCGGACCCCCCATGATAAATTCTCGATAACAATAAATGTAACATTGATATCAACCAAGCTTTATTTGCTTGTGCTCGTAAATAAAGTGTACCCAAAAAATGCAAAAACGCCAACAACACAATTACTAAACAACAAACCCTCTTAAGAAATCAAACCAATTGAAGTAATCTTCATAACAACAAAAATTAATGGGCACAAGGCACATATATTAGTAGATTCATGACACACCCAAAAATTCACAACAAAAGCAAATATCAAAATTGTTGAAGCCCCCTATGCCTATGAAGGAGATATTGTGAATGAACAAGAAACAGAACATTGGGATTCATATGCTCCAAATATTGATATCAACATACAAACATTCTATTACCTCCAAAATCTGCACTTCAAAAGATAAGTCTGATCATCACATACAAACCATAAGACAACTTGAGGACATCACCCATTGTCACCTTGATGATTGTCCTCCTCACTTTAGGCCAAATCTCCTCCGGCGCAAAGGGGGAATCCCTAATAAGACTACAAATATGTCCTCTAAATGTTGAAATAATAACCAGATCTGTAGAATGATAATTTTTTAGTCTTTTAAGATATAAACTGAGAAGTCAAGCAAGACCCGGCGCCTTGTCCTTTGGCTATGGAGCCTAGGAAAAGGACAGGAAGTCCACACAGAGTCTTGGGGGATAAGACTCTTGAGGAGGCTTTCTCTAGGAAGAAGCCTGATGTTGGGCACTTCATGATTTTTGGGTGCCTTACATATTCACATGTCCCTTCTGAAAAGAGGACAAAGCTAGAACCCATAGCAGAGAAGGGCATCTTTGCTGGGTATAGCAAGACGTCAAAGGTTTACCGCATATACATCCCCTCTTTGAGGAAGACAATTGTGTGACGGGATGTGAGATTTGAGGAGGATAGAGTCTTTCAGAGGTCACGAGATATGGAGCAAGGGGAGCGGTTAGTTCCTCAGATCCAGGTGAGTCCTTCACAGAGTACGTTGACACAGAGTTCAGGACCACCTGCTTCAGGGACTACAGGTCCACAGGTGACAGATCATTGGTCCTCAGGTTACCAATTCACAGGGTATTGTTTCTCAGTCTCCAAGTTCTCAGACGACCTCAGGATCATCATCTTCAGGTACACAATCTTCAGGTGGTGGGATTAAGGAGGAGTCCCCTCCACAGGGTGTTATTTCAAAGAAGAGGAAGCCCAAGTGGCTTCAAGACACTTTGAAGGAAGCTCAGGGATCTGTGGGGAATCCCAAGCAGGCTGTGAGGGAGAGTAAACCTCCAAACAGATTTTGCAGTTATCTTGCGATGGTGAGCAGCATCAATGAGTCTGAGCCTTCCACCTTTGAGGAGGCAGCAGGTCAACAGGTTTGAAAGGATGCCATGGTAGAAGAGTACAATTCCATCATGAAGAATGATGTTTGGGAGGTGGTTCTGAGACCTGAGGGGAAGTCAATGGTGACTTCCAGGTGGCTCTACAAAATCAAGTATGTTGTTGATGGCAGCATTGATAAGTACAAAGCTCAATTTGTAGCTCGAAGGTTCTCACAGGTAGAGGGAGTAGATTATGATGAGACCTTTGCTCTGGTTGCTATATATACCTCGATCAGGGTAGTGATATTCATTGCAGCAGAGATGGGTTGGAAGATCCATCAGATGGACGTGAAGACCGCATTTTTGAATGGTCTCATATAGGAGGAGGTGTACATAGAACAACCACAGGGCTTTGAAGTGCATGGGAGAGATTCTCATGTGTGCAGACTGAAGAAGCCATTGTATGCGTTGAAGCAAGCTCCTAAAGCTTGGTATTCGAGGACTGATACATACTTGCAGCAGATGGGTTTCCAAAAGAGTGAGGCGGATCCCAACCTTTACTTCATTGTGGTTGGGGAGGATCCTCTCATTCTTGTGCTATATGTGGATGATCTCTTCATTACAGGGGTTGGGAGACTCATAGTTGGTTGCAAGGACAGCCTTGCTTCAGAGTTCGAGATGAAATACATTGGACTGATGCACTACTTCTTGGGATTGGAGGTTTGGCAGGAGCCTGGACATCTTTCTGGGAGAGGGAAGATAAGTTGTTGACATTCTGAGGAGGTTCCAGATGGAGGATTGTAGGCCCATGTCCACACCCATGATAACCAATTGGAAGAAGCTTCATTCTTCTAAGTCAGAGTTGGTTGATCCTACGTTGTATCGTCAGTTGATTGGTTCGTTGATGTATCTGGTCAACACCAGACCGGATCTTTGTTTTTTTGTCAACTCTCTTAGTCAGTTTATGGTGGAGCCTCTTAGAGTGCATTGGTTGGAAGCAAAACATGTGTTCAAGTACCTTAAGGGTACGGTGGATTATGGCCTGGACTATGAGAGAGGGGATGGATTCAGATTGATTGGCTACGTTGACTTAGATCGGGCAGCATGCGCAGTTGACAGGAAGAGTACATCAGGTTGTTTCTTTGGATTGGGCTCAACAGTTGTGTCTTGGTTTAGTCGGAAGCAAAAGTCAAAGGCTTTGAGTTCTGTAGAGATTGAGTATATGGCAGCCAGTCAGGCCAGTTGTGAGGCCATATGGCTTCGCAAGTTGTTGGTTGGGATATTTGGTGTGCAGTTGAGGCCCACGGTGATTTACTGTGACAATCAGAATTGCATAAAACTCTCTGAGAATCCCGTTCTCCATGACAGCTCTAAACACATCGAGATAAGATATCACTTCATCCGAGACTATGTTCAGAGAGGGGCAGTTGAGCTACAGTTTATATCCACTGATGAGCACGTGGTGGACATCCTCACTAAAGCTTTAGGGAGAGGCAAGTTTATTCCTTTCAGAGATAAACTGGGAGTAGTGAGGAATGCTTTCCTTAGTAAGAGGGAGTGTTATATTAATTAAAAAGTACCTAGGACAAGTGTTTCTCATCACTTAGGCGCCTAGGGGTGAGAAAGTGTCCAATGTGGTCCCTAGTGAATTAACTTTATGTGATATGAAGTTAAAAGTGACTTTAGGAAAATTTCATGAAGTAGGTGACTAAAAAGACTTTTGATCACCACCATTGACCTAACTTCATCTCCAGCGCTAGATCATGTGACTCTTCACATTCCCTCCTTGAGTCAAATTAGGGAAAGAGGCGTGACTCACTTTGGAATTCTTCATGAGTTTTGGAGAGCGCATGAGAGAGAGAGAAGTCGAGTTGAAGCAGAGAGGATTGTTTGCTGAAGGTGGCACAAATTCCAAGGCAAGTTTGCAACACAGACATCGAGTAAGGTACAGCAAATTTCTGGGCCATACTATACGGATTCTGGGAGGTCATACTACTGTTTTTCAGGCACAGAAATCGAGGAGAGGTAGCATCATTTAATTCTGGAGAGTTGGCCTGCTTTCCAAGCCTGTCGTACTGTACTTTCAAGGACAGAACACAAGTTGACTATTCTGGCATGAATTCCAAGGGAAACCGTACAACTTCTGTCACAAAAATTGAGCAGTCTTGTAGTATTCACACAGGAAATTCTGGCACGAATTTTGAGGAGCTTTGCTTAGATTTTGAGGAGTTCTTTTTGTGGCTCGGTTTTCGAGATAAGTTGGAATTTTTTTAATGCTGAAGATGACTGTTGTAAATGAAATTTCTCTCTGAACTCTGAATAATAAAAAGCCTCCCCTCTCTCACTGGTTTTCCCCTTGTGGGTTTTTCTAGGGTCTTGTTTAGGACCAAAAATCTGTGTAAACTTTTTCTGGGTGTGTCTTATTTCTGGTTATTGGCTGTAGCAGACTTCATGTGTTTCAGTTTATGATCAATTTATTTTCTGCTAACTAATTTGCAGCTGTAAATGCAATGTGGGTTGGGCATTAAACTATGTTGTCTCTTTGAGACTTGAAACCGGGTTGGGGTCTGAATTTTTCTACAAATCATTCAAGAAAGAATCAATAGATAACCTTCTTATGCTTTGAGGACAAAGTATCTTTGAAGGAGGGGGCACTCTAACAAACATCAAGTACATATAATAATAATAATAATAATCAAAAGGTGCATGTCTAAAACAGATGTCTATTGACGAATTTGACCATCCACTGTATGTTTATACACAACGTACATGCTATTGATATCACACATTCCTTATCAATTATATATTTATTTATCTGTATGGATTATTTTATGTTATCCTTCTTGTGTTGGATATTTTCTTATGAGTTAAACTGTTGTTCATTACCACCAACTTTCAATCTTGTTGTGAAGGAGAACGGGAAGTTTTATGCACAAAATCCCATTGGATGATGGAGGATGTTTAGGGACATAGTGCTAGAGATCCGTCAGCTTGCCATACATTTGTTATCTCAAGTTACCAATTCCTCAAACCATGAAATGCCCCGGTCCACTTACACTTTCATCCACACTATTAAGAGGAGCAAGATCACCTCTAAGAAACCAATAAAACTTATTTATGTGCACAGTAGTCTTTGCCTTTGTTCGAAGAAGGTAACTGAGTATTTAAAGGGACCTTGAATCAAAGGATCAAAATTTGTGATCATCTTCAAGCTATCTTTTAAGCATTTGTCATTTTTCCATTTGGGAGTTTGTACTATGTACTTGGGCATTTACCATTTATACTTTACATTTAGAATTCAGAATCTTCATGGTAATATGTGTTGGTTTTTGTTTCTTTCATGACCCATTTCAAACTTGATATATATTTCATGTGAAATTGTAACATTTTTTAATAATTAATTGATAATTTAATACATGATCATTAATCACTTTATCATGTATGTACTTGTACATTGTATCATGCATCAATTTTTCAGTTTCTAATTTTTTTGCAAGCCTCTACTCTTGAACAATCATAAAATGGAGCCAAGAAGAGCAATAAATGTTAATAAACCATTCTTTCAATTTGTTACAAGAGTGGACAATAGTGATTTGTTGGGTCAGTTATGCAATGTTTGTCGACGTTGCTATATGGGAAACTACGACAACGTAGTTGCCCAACTTTTGGGTATAACTAAGCATGTATTTAAGGCAAGCAATTGTTCAAGTGAACAATGCCACAAAATGTGGCAAACTCACCTCCAAGCACAAAATATAAACCATAATTGATAACATGATTTGGGCATTTTGCCACTACAAACAATATACTCAAAAGTCAAAACTATTGTGGGCATTTTGCCATTTTGAACCATCTACTAGCTCGCTTATATAATTAAATAAATAGATTATCATTTGTGTATTTGGTTTTTTATTTTATTGATTATGGAATCATTAATGGTATTAGTATGTATCATGGTTAAGTGAATTTTCAAAATTCCAAAGTATTTCTTGTAGAAATACGAGGTACTATCAGGCTGCCAAAACAGGTCTGTCCTTGACCTGAAACTTGGCTCTAAGTTTGACTTTCCAAAACTGTCCTTTGCTGTCTTTTAGGACAGCAAACAGTTTGGTTACTTTCTGCTGATAATTTTTGTGGTTAAGTGTCCTTTTGAGGTGCCCTTGCAAGTGTTTTCATACCCCAATGTTAGCATATGCAATATACTCAAAACAAATAACACTCCTCTTGATCTTTACAACTCTAACAAGTTGATCTATACTCTAAGCATGCATGAAATGAACACNTTTTAATGTATATTGCATGTGCTAACATTGAGTAAAGAAAACACTTGCAAGGCCACCTTAAAAGAGCACTTAACCATTAAATATTGAGCAGAAAGTTTGGTGACTGTTTGTTGTCCTAAAACAGCAAGAGAAGACAGCCACACAATTGAAACTTAGAGTCATACTAAGGTCAAGGACAGACCTTAGGTGGCAGCCTCATAGGACCTCAGAAAATCTACAGTTATAGCAAGTTTATCCGCTCAATTGGCGAGTGGAAATTTGTGCTAATTGGTGGACAAACTATGGCAGAAGAGTCCCAGAATTGCAGAAACTTGCCATTCAGGTGTTGAGTCAAACTTGCATCTCTTCTGGGTGTGAGTGCAACTAGAGTGTCTTTGAAAAGATACACTCCAAAAAACGCAACAAGTTAGAAATGTTCAAATTAAAATTTTAATTCTTTTTAATTTCATTAATTTTAATTTATGCCCATGGTACATCATCCTCTCATTACAAAAAGACCCTCATAGAGGTTAGATGTCCACCACCTCAATGACATGGTCTATGTCTACTACAATCTCAAGTTGTGGGTAAGGCAAATAGACAAAATACTCGACACATATACCATTTGATTGGATGTGCTTGACACCGCAAGTCCATGGAGGGTGGAGACCAAGGGGCCTGTCATGGAGGAGGCACCTAACTGGTTGGAGCATGACCTCAATGAGTTGGAGGAGGAGGAGGTATCAGAGGATGTTCCACTTCCAAGAGAGACAAATTTGGAGCAAGAGGAGGACATTGAGAGTGTGAGAGGCTAGTGCCACCACCTCCCCAAAGATAGGCAACTAGATGAAGAGGCAGAAGACATCCCACTTTAGCTTCCACCTTATCCCCAGGAGTTGCACCCTCCACCTCAGGCTCAGCCTCAACACGTCCACCTACTACTTCTAGAGGAAAAGTGCCAACGGTGACCTTTGCCCGTAAAAGGGGTAGAGGGAATCATTGATATCTTAGTGCATCATGATTAGTCTTGTAGTATCTACATGCCTCATGATGATCATCTCATGAGATACATTTATTTTTGTTGTGATGTGATTTTGTATTATCCTATCAAGACTTATGACTCGGGGCAAATACCATATTTCAGTATCGATATCCTATGTACCACTTGACATCTTATATATCTTATATTGCAATTTTATTTTTATGTTTATGTTACAATGTGTTTGTTTGATGCTTTAGAAGTTTAAAAAATTGAAAAAAATGTTTATTTGTATTTTTTTAATTTCTCCAATAATTTTCGATAATTTCCAATATTTTACCCGATATTGCCGATAATTTAAAGTTCGGACCCCCCATGATAAATTCTCGATAACAATAAATGTAACATTGATATCAACCAAGCTTTATTTGCTTGTGCTCGTAAATAAAGTGTACCCAAAAAATGCAAAAACGCCAACAACACAATTACTAAACAACAAACCCTCTTAAGAAATCAAACCAATTGAAGTAATCTTCATAACAACAAAAATTAATGGGCACAAGGCACATATATTAGTAGATTCATGACACACCCAAAAATTCACAACAAAAGCAAATATCAAAATTGTTGAAGCCCCCTATGCCTATGAAGGAGATATTGTGAATGAACAAGAAACAGAACATTGGGATTCATATGCTCCAAATATTGATATCAACATACAAACATTCTATTACCTCCAAAATCTGCACTTCAAAAGATAAGTCTGATCATCACATACAAACCATAAGACAACTTGAGGACATCACCCATTGTCACCTTGATGATTGTCCTCCTCACTTTAGGCCAAATCTCCTCCGGCGCAAAGGGGGAATCCCTAATAAGACTACAAATATGTCCTCTAAATGTTGAAATAATAACCAGATCTGTAGAATGATAATTTTTTAGTCTTTTAAGATATAAACTGAGAAGTCAAGCAAGACCCGGCGCCTTGTCCTTTGGCTATGGAGCCTAGGAAAAGGACAGGAAGTCCACACAGAGTCTTGGGGGATAAGACTCTTGAGGAGGCTTTCTCTAGGAAGAAGCCTGATGTTGGGCACTTCATGATTTTTGGGTGCCTTACATATTCACATGTCCCTTCTGAAAAGAGGACAAAGCTAGAACCCATAGCAGAGAAGGGCATCTTTGCTGGGTATAGCAAGACGTCAAAGGTTTACCGCATATACATCCCCTCTTTGAGGAAGACAATTGTGTGACGGGATGTGAGATTTGAGGAGGATAGAGTCTTTCAGAGGTCACGAGATATGGAGCAAGGGGAGCGGTTAGTTCCTCAGATCCAGGTGAGTCCTTCACAGAGTACGTTGACACAGAGTTCAGGACCACCTGCTTCAGGGACTACAGGTCCACAGGTGACAGATCATTGGTCCTCAGGTTACCAATTCACAGGGTATTGTTTCTCAGTCTCCAAGTTCTCAGACGACCTCAGGATCATCATCTTCAGGTACACAATCTTCAGGTGGTGGGATTAAGGAGGAGTCCCCTCCACAGGGTGTTATTTCAAAGAAGAGGAAGCCCAAGTGGCTTCAAGACACTTTGAAGGAAGCTCAGGGATCTGTGGGGAATCCCAAGCAGGCTGTGAGGGAGAGTAAACCTCCAAACAGATTTTGCAGTTATCTTGCGATGGTGAGCAGCATCAATGAGTCTGAGCCTTCCACCTTTGAGGAGGCAGCAGGTCAGCAGGTTTGGAAGGATGCCATGGTAGAAGAGTACAATTCCATCATGAAGAATGATGTTTGGGAGGTGGTTCTAAGACCTGAGGGGAAGTCAATGGTGACTTCCAGGTGGCTCTACAAAATCAAGTATGTTGTTGATGGCAGCATTGATAAGTACAAAGCTCGATTTGTAGCTCGAAGGTTCTCACAGGTAGAGGGAGTAGATTATGATGAGACCTTTGCTCCGGTTGCTAGATATACCTCGATCAGGGTAGTGATATCCATTGCAGCAGAGATGGGTTGGAAGATCCATCAGATGGACGTGAAGACCGCATTTTTGAATGGTCTCATATAGGAGGAGGTGTACATAGAACAACCACGGGGATTTGAAGTGCATGGGAGAGATTCTCATGTGTGCAGACTAAAGAAGCCATTGTATGCGTTGAAGCAAGCTCCTAAAGCTTGGTATTCGAGGACTAATACATACTTGCAGCAGATGGGTTTCCAGAAGAGTGAGGCGGATCCCAACCTTTACTTCACTGTGGTTGGGGAGGATCCTCTCATTCTTGTGCTATATATGGATGATCTCTTCATTACAGGAGTTGGGAGACTCATAGTTGGTTGCAAGGACAGCCTTGCTTCAGAGTTCGAGATGAAATACATTGGACTGATGCACTACTTCTTGGGATTGGAGGTTTGGTAGGAGCCTGGACATCTTTCTGGGAGAGGGAAGATAAGTTGCTGACATTCTGAGGAGGTTCCAGATGGAGGATTGTAGGCCCATGTCCACACCCATGATAACCAATTGGAAGAAGCTTCATTCTTCTAAGTCAGAGTTGGTTGATCCTACGTTGTATCGTCAGTTGATTGGTTCGTTGATGTATCTGGTCAACACCAGACCGGATCTTTGTTTTTTTGTCAACTCTCTTAGTCAGTTTATGGTGGAGCCTCTTAGAGTGCATTGGTTGGAAGCAAAACATGTGTTCAAGTACCTTAAGGGTACGGTGGATTATGGCCTGGACTATGAGAGAGGGGATGGATTCAGATTGATTGGCTACGTTGACTTAGATCGGGCAGCATGCGCAGTTGACAGGAAGAGTACATCAGGTTGTTTCTTTGGATTGGGCTCAACAGTTGTGTCTTGGTTTAGTCGGAAGCAAAAGTCAAAGGCTTTGAGTTCTGTAGAGATTGAGTATATGGCAGCCAGTCAGGCCAGTTGTGAGGCCATATGGCTTCGCAAGTTGTTGGTTGGGATATTTGGTGTGCAGTTGAGGCCCACGGTGATTTACTGTGACAATCAGAATTGCATAAAACTCTCTGAGAATCCCGTTCTCCATGACAGCTCTAAACACATCGAGATAAGATATCACTTCATCCGAGACTATGTTCAGAGAGGGGCAGTTGAGCTACAGTTTATATCCACTGATGAGCACGTGGTGGACATCCTCACTAAAGCTTTAGGGAGAGGCAAGTTTATTCCTTTCAGAGATAAACTGGGAGTAGTGAGGAATGCTTTCCTTAGTAAGAGGGAGTGTTATATTAATTAAAAAGTACCTAGGACAAGTGTTTCTCATCACTTAGGCGCCTAGGGGTGAGAAAGTGTCCAATGTGGTCCCTAGTGAATTAACTTTATGTGATATGAAGTTAAAAGTGACTTTAGGAAAATTTCATGAAGTAGGTGACTAAAAAGACTTTTGATCACCACCATTGACCTAACTTCATCTCCAGCGCTAGATCATGTGACTCTTCACATTCCCTCCTTGAGTCAAATTAGGGAAAGAGGCGTGACTCACTTTGGAATTCTTCATGAGTTTTGGAGAGCGCATGAGAGAGAGAGAAGTCGAGTTGAAGCAGAGAGGATTGTTTGCTGAAGGTGGCACAAATTCCAAGGCAAGTTTGCAACACAGACATCGAGTAAGGTACAGCAAATTTCTGGGCCATACTATACGGATTCTGGGAGGTCATACTACTGTTTTTCAGGCACAGAAATCGAGGAGAGGTAGCATCATTTAATTCTGGAGAGTTGGCCTGCTTTCCAAGCCTGTCGTACTGTACTTTCAAGGACAGAACACAAGTTGACTATTCTGGCATGAATTCCAAGGGAAACCGTACAACTTCTGTCACAAAAATTGAGCAGTCTTGTAGTATTCACACAGGAAATTCTGGCACGAATTTTGAGGAGCTTTGCTTAGATTTTGAGGAGTTCTTTTTGTGGCTCGGTTTTCGAGATAAGTTGGAATTTTTTTAATGCTGAAGATGACTGTTGTAAATGAAATTTCTCTCTGAACTCTGAATAATAAAAAGCCTCCCCTCTCTCACTGGTTTTCCCCTTGTGGGTTTTTCTAGGGTCTTGTTTAGGACCAAAAATCTGTGTAAACTTTTTCTGGGTGTGTCTTATTTCTGGTTATTGGCTGTAGCAGACTTCATGTGTTTCAGTTTATGATCAATTTATTTTCTGCTAACTAATTTGCAGCTGTAAATGCAATGTGGGTTGGGCATTAAACTATGTTGTCTCTTTGAGACTTGAAACCGGGTTGGGGTCTGAATTTTTCTACAAATCATTCAAGAAAGAATCAATAGATAACCTTCTTATGCTTTGAGGACAAAGTATCTTTGAAGGAGGGGGCACTCTAACAAACATCAAGTACATATAATAATAATAATAATAATCAAAAGGTGCATGTCTAAAACAGATGTCTATTGACGAATTTGACCATCCACTGTATGTTTATACACAACGTACATGCTATTGATATCACACATTCCTTATCAATTATATATTTATTTATCTGTATGGATTATTTTATGTTATCCTTCTTGTGTTGGATATTTTCTTATGAGTTAAACTGTTGTTCATTACCACCAACTTTCAATCTTGTTGTGAAGGAGAACGGGAAGTTTTATGCACAAAATCCCATTGGATGATGGAGGATGTTTAGGGACATAGTGCTAGAGATCCGTCAGCTTGCCATACATTTGTTATCTCAAGTTACCAATTCCTCAAACCATGAAATGCCCCGGTCCACTTACACTTTCATCCACACTATTAAGAGGAGCAAGATCACCTCTAAGAAACCAATAAAACTTATTTATGTGCACAGTAGTCTTTGCCTTTGTTCGAAGAAGGTAACTGAGTATTTAAAGGGACCTTGAATCAAAGGATCAAAATTTGTGATCATCTTCAAGCTATCTTTTAAGCATTTGTCATTTTTCCATTTGGGAGTTTGTACTATGTACTTGGGCATTTACCATTTATACTTTACATTTAGAATTCAGAATCTTCATGGTAATATGTGTTGGTTTTTGTTTCTTTCATGACCCATTTCAAACTTGATATATATTTCATGTGAAATTGTAACATTTTTTAATAATTAATTGATAATTTAATACATGATCATTAATCACTTTATCATGTATGTACTTGTACATTGTATCATGCATCAATTTTTCAGTTTCTAATTTTTTTGCAAGCCTCTACTCTTGAACAATCATAAAATGGAGCCAAGAAGAGCAATAAATGTTAATAAACCATTCTTTCAATTTGTTACAAGAGTGGACAATAGTGATTTGTTGGGTCAGTTATGCAATGTTTGTCGACGTTGCTATATGGGAAACTACGACAACGTAGTTGCCCAACTTTTGGGTATAACTAAGCATGTATTTAAGGCAAGCAATTGTTCAAGTGAACAATGCCACAAAATGTGGCAAACTCACCTCCAAGCACAAAATATAAACCATAATTGATAACATGATTTGGGCATTTTGCCACTACAAACAATATACTCAAAAGTCAAAACTATTGTGGGCATTTTGCCATTTTGAACCATCTACTAGCTCGCTTATATAATTAAATAAATAGATTATCATTTGTGTATTTGGTTTTTTATTTTATTGATTATGGAATCATTAATGGTATTAGTATGTATCATGGTTAAGTGAATTTTCAAAATTCCAAAGTATTTCTTGTAGAAATACGAGGTACTATCAGGCTGCCAAAACAGGTCTGTCCTTGACCTGAAACTTGGCTCTAAGTTTGACTTTCCAAAACTGTCCTTTGCTGTCTTTTAGGACAGCAAACAGTTTGGTTACTTTCTGCTGATAATTTTTGTGGTTAAGTGTCCTTTTGAGGTGCCCTTGCAAGTGTTTTCATACCCCAATGTTAGCATATGCAATATACTCAAAACAAATAACACTCCTCTTGATCTTTACAACTCTAACAAGTTGATCTATACTCTAAGCATGCATGAAATGAACACRAGTATTTTTGGTCAACATGACCCTGGATAAAAAAAACCCTGGGGAAAACYAGTTGAGAATGAAAGTATATATAATGATGATTTTAAGAAGTGAATACAACAAGTAAGCTAATATAATGGAACCTAATACAATRGCAACTCCTCACGAGAAGCTTTGGAGTTCCAAGAAGAGAGATGCACCCAAGCTTAGTGCGCCCTCTTCCTTTGTTGCTCTATTCACTGAAGTGATGCGCCCTCCTTCCTCTTTGACACAATGAAGAATCCCTTCCACACAAATCTGCCCTTGTGTGTCTCCTTCAAGATGAGACAAATAGATCTGAAATAGCACAAGTCCTTCTACTACCTGCTAGTGGTGCACTCTCCTCCACATTTGTGCCCTCCTCCAAGCAATATTGATCACCATAAAATAAATAGGCCCTAAGCTGTCATAGCTCCTCCATGGATGGAGGCGCCCAAGCTCCCCTCTCCTAATGCTCTCATTCTCATCCTCTTGCTCTTCTCCAAACTCTCTTGGTGAACATACAAGTGAATGAACCTCCAAATGCCCTATGCGCCCTGTTTATAGAAATCATAAGGAAACCTAGAAAATGGATGGATGAGATCATTCCATCCCATTTCTAATCAAAGGTTGAGATCATCCGAAAAGAATCTCAAATCAAAACCCACTTTGGCTTAGTTTCCTTATTTCTCTTTATGTCCCTCAATTCACCCACAAAGTGAATAATAGTCACTTTTCACTCAAGTGACAAATTTCACCCTTTTGACTTAGGAAAATGTCAAAGTGAAATTAGACATAAAGTATAAGGCACAATGGGTCAAATATTTCCCTCTTGTGGTTAGAGACCCACAACCACAAGGGGACGACTTTCCAAAGTACCCAAATCTCAACACTCCCTCTTAACGAGGAAAGTGCCCTTCACCACCAATCTCATCCCTATAGTGGACATGGTTTCCTACTGGCAAATACTCAATGAGTATGGCTGTACCTCGATCATCAAAAGTGGTCTCTAACACAGATTTGTTCAGCGTGCTTGATTTATATATGGAAATGCATCTCCACCTATTCAAGATCAACTAGATCTTGGTATCATACCAAAGATCTCAACCTTGGTCTCCCACCACGGATTTCTACCTCCTGGCATCTCGCCAACGGTCACTATTCTTGGCATCTCACCGAGATTCACTCTCTCGGCATCTCACCAAGAGTCACTCCCCCTCTTGGTATCTCACCAAGAGTATCTGGATCTTGGCATCTCACCAAGATCCTCAACTTAGCTTCTCACCGAGTGACTTCCACCTAAAGTGGATCGAGAACCTGATCTGCTCGTCTTTGTAGCCAAGTGAGGCTCAAGCCTCTGTGGTGCCCTGCTGCTCCTCCTCATCAATCTTTGATGCTCTGAAGCCCCACCAAAGAT
>JZKD02S0270984.1:0-20587 GCA_000966675.3 Picea glauca
GATGTTCATGGAAGACTTGTCCACCTTTCTCACTAAGTCTTCCTTTTGCTCACCTTTAAACTAAAACCACTAACTGAAGTTAATGAGGACCTTATTTCCCTATGAATTGCTTGTCCAGTTTATGTGTTGAAACATTCTTGTACTGATATTTTTCAATTTGACCTCCACTCATAAACCTACTTCCAAAAATTTTTTAATGGGTACTGCGCTTATCCTCTTGTAGTCTGAGGGTGA
This sequence comes from Picea glauca, assembly GCA_000966675.3. Lineage (NCBI taxonomy): Eukaryota > Viridiplantae > Streptophyta > Pinopsida > Pinales > Pinaceae > Picea > Picea glauca. The sequence continues at coordinate 235 of JZKD02S0270984.1, forward strand.
CTCTCAGTGTTAATAGTTGGAATTGTTATTGGAGTTATGGAATTGAATAATTTTATTGTATATTATTATGACACACACACACACACATATATATATTGGATAATAAAATACTAGATAATAAAATTATGCAATACTAGATAGTAAAATTTTGCAATATGATAATCTCCTATTCTTGACAACCTCCTGGAATGTACCCCTTCACCAATCTTAGTTCATCAGGTTGTAACATTATTTTATCAAGTCCCCAATGTAGGTTGGAAATGAATCTGAGATGTGGTTTTCAGGATTCTAGCTTATCAAAATGAAGACTTTCATTCTTATATTATGTTTTCTTCAAAATTGACAAAACATTGTGGGTATTCCTCCCACATATTTTAATCATGCTCCCATGTTTCATATTCATGAATGCAACATGTACACTAAACCTTTACCATCCCTATGTCTTTGTCCCTGATCACTTTGACTTTTCAATCCATGATGTGTATTGGTTCCACCTGGAAATCCCCTTTGTGCTCCACCTAGATCATAATCCAATAAATTATGTGGTTAGGGTTAGGAACATATCTCGTTAATATTTACACATGAAATAAAATATGCACTGTCATGGATGCAGGAAATGATATCATGTATGAAATTGTCCCTATATTCTCTAAGATTGTAGAAAGTACACAACATATTGTAGAAGACTTTGGGAAACGTCCTAATATTAGAAAACTTCCCTTCTCTTTCACTTGTAAAAATACATGTTCTTCCACTTTAAAATCTATGAAAAATATTTTCTTGTTTGCATAACTTTTGATCTTGTCCTGGGCATCCTTTAAATTATTCCTTATCTTTGTCATATGATCTTCCATTTCCTTCAACAAATCTAACCCAATAATCACTATGTTTGTTGGATTATCCCAACTCACTAGTTTTCTACACTTTCTACCATACAATGCTTCAAATAGACTCATTTTTAATGAGGCTTCATACCAATTATTGTAAGAAAATTTCACTAAATCGATATAATCTACCGAATTTCATGGCTGGTCCATCACATACATTTTGAGCATGTCCTTAATTATTCTTTTAGTTCTCTCTATTTTCCCATCTAACTCTAGGTGATCAATATGTTGCACTAAGATTTAGATTTTTCCTAAGGCCTTTGAAAAAACCTTTCCAAACATTGGATGTAAATTTTGGGTCTCTATCTAAACATGTTTCCTTAGGCATCCCATGTAGCCTAACAACTTCATTCATGTATATTTCTGCAATATTTGTTACCTTGTCTATAGTACTTACTGGAATAAAATGTGTGACCTTAGTCAATTTATGCACAACCACCATGAGAGAGTCATGTTGCTTCATCATTCTGTGAATCTTAGTAATAAAATAAACTATAACTACCTCCCACATGCGTTGTGGAATTGGAAGTGGTTGTAATAGTTTCGTTGAATGTTTATGTTCAATCTTCACTTTATGGAACCCTAGACATTTTTCTATATAATTATCCACTTCTTTCTTTATTCCTATCCAAAAGTATTGGCTTCTTACAACTGTAATTATTTTATGATATCTTGGGTGTTTGGCATATGTTATGTTGTGCATTTCACTTATCACTTTATTTTTAACCTCATTGTAATTTGTCACATATACCTTTCCTATGTACATGATCATTCCATCTTCCTTCAGATCATAATATTTACATTTCTAATGTAAATTGCTTCTTGTAATTTTTTTTTATTTTTTTCAAATAGTTCTTATTTGAATTTGTTTCTATAATAATTTATCTTTAATATCAGTCCTATACATGGCATGGATGAAATATGAATCTCATAGGATCTTCTACTAAGAAAATCAACCACCTAATATTCTTTTCCATTAATGTGTTTAATTTAAAAGTCATATTCACTAAGAACTTTGAGCCATCTAGTTCATCTGGAATTTAAGGTGGGTTGTCCAAACAGATCTTCCAGACCATAGTAGTATTTCCTTAGCTCCAATTTAATCCCCAGGAGGAAATGGTACCACATTTTTAGTGCATGGATAATGTCTTCTAATTCTATGTCATGGGTACAATAACTCCTCTTATGTTGTTTCTATTTACTAGACTCATAGCATACCACATGGTCCTTTTGTGTGAGGACTTCACTGGAAACTGAACACTCCATTCATCAGGAAGATGAAAATTGTTGGTGCATTTGATAGCCCATATGCCACTACTATGAATTCATAGTTCCCATATATTATTTTGAATTGTGTCTTGCTAGTATCTTCTTCCCTTATCCTCACTTGATGATAACTTGATCACAAGTCAATCTTGAAAAACATTCTTTCACCTTTCAACTCATAAAATAAATCATCAATCCTTGGGAAGAGATATTTTTTCTTTATGGTGACTTTATTCATCTTTCTGAAATCAATGCACAACCTTAAGGTTCCATCCTTTTTATTCACAAAGAAAACTCGGGCATCCCAAGGTGACACACTTGGAGGTATATACGCCTTCCTTCACAATTATTCAAGTTGCATTTGCAACTCTTTCAACTCTATTGTGGCCATTTTGTAAGGTGTCTTGGATATTTTGGGTAGCTCCAGGCACCAAATCAATAGATAAATTAATGTCTCTCTTTGGTGGTAGTCCCAAATTTTTTCCAAAATAATCTTCAAAATATCTCAAGATCAAATGATCTTCAATTCTCACCACTTTATCTCTAGCTAACTCTTCGATATGAGTTGAAACAATATGGAATCCCTTCATAGATCTCTTTTCGAATTGTCTAGCTGAAATTTATCTAACAACTACAACTCTTGGAATGCCTTGGACATTTCCTTGTTTCCTTTCTTCATCAATACACGTGATTGTATTGTTGTAACATTCTAGGAAAACATTTTGTTTTTCTAACCAATCCATGCCAATTATGCAATGATGTGAATCTAATGGTATGATTTTCACATCTACCTTTATGTTGAATCCATTCATGTCTATTTGACAATATTTAACCAACTAATTGATTTTCCACTTAGCCCATGTAGATAATTGAACTAACCAATATTTCTTATGCTTACTACTTTTCAAGTTAAATCTTTCAACAATGTTAGAGTTTATGTAACTATCGTTGTCTCCAAAATCAATGAAAATTATTGAATAAATGCACCAAAAAATGTCCAACCACATTGTTAGAATTTTTTTTATTGTTATATATGTAACCCCATTGTGTACAAAATTTGAGGATCACATTGCTATATATGTAATCCCATTGTATACAAAATCTGAGGACATAAATTATTATCCATATAAACAAAATTAGTATCGATATAAAAAAAACATTTGTCAACCAAACACAAATACTCAACAACAAAATAAATGTTTTTGTCATTATTTTGTTAATGATGTTTTTAATAGATTTGTTGACTTAAATTATCATCCATATAAATGAAATATTTGTCAACCAAATGCTCAACCTTAAACTCAATGTTATTGTCTTTTTGAGTTTGTGTACACTCTCTCCAGTTAGTTTGGTTGTGTAAATTGTTTCTTACTTTTGAGTTTGTGCACACAGTCTCCAATTAGTTGATTATATTAAGAAAAATAGTGTTTGTTAAAAACAACATAAGTTGATTATATTAATAAAAATAGTGTTTATTCAAAATAACATATTCTAGTATTCATTTCAGAAACTTGAATAAGCACATCAAACAAAGAGCCTCAAGAGTCATTATATAAGCCTTATATTTATGTATATGATCCGAAATATAAGAAAAGAGTTCTCATCAATTCATCGATTGTACTGGTTTGTAGCATGCTAAAAAAATTATGTTAAGAGTTATAATCAAAATAGTAAGAAATTTATAGATTAATGAAATATATCCATCTGTGTGAAAGTTAGATTAAATGGAAATTTAAGATATGGAATTTTTTTAAATCGTTTTATCTAGGTTTGGGTTTTCTTTGATAGGTTTTATATCAAAATATGCTAGACAAGTTGTTGATTAAATGCACCAAAAAACGTCCAACCAGATTGTTAGAAAATATGTTATTGTTATATATGTAACCCCATTGTGTACAAAATATGAGGATCGCCATTGTTTTATGGATAAACAAAATATGATCCTTTGATTACGGCCCCAAAATGAGTCTCCTCAACGATACCTTTCCAATGAGCTATGGAAATTCCCAAACGAAGATCGTATGCCAAAGCTACACCCCCGATAAGTTGATACACCAAACTACCCAAAACGAGGTGCACAAAACTGTTGGCTTTTCATGTTTCGGGGTTAGGGTTTTGGATTTTCTTTATGATAAAAGGGCCTTTGGAGATTCATTGTGAAATTGTCTTCTTATGAATGCGAGTAGTACACACATCTCTTCTCAGTGATAAGTTTCCACCATTCTAGCGAGTCTTTCGCTATGTATTTTTACTATCTTTGTACATTTTCACTCATTAATATAAAATTGTGTATTACTGTATCTTTGTATTTATGGTTGCATCTATGATACATTTCTATTATATTATTGGATATCAGAGATATCTCTATAAATTGCTTTATTATATCTCCACTCTCATTTCATGTCGAAAATAATATGGATCAATGGTATAAGAGTAGGTTTCTCTTGATCATTTTTTAGTGCATGTCCCTGAGAAAGTCCGAGTATAGCAAGTTGATTCTCGAGCTTGTCTCTCTTGAAGAAAATCTCTCTCGCACATCCAAGATGTTGGATCATCTTGTCGTTGATGCCAATGGTTTGATTGATTGATGTGATTGATTCATGTCAAGTGACTGATGATTGATCTAATGTATATGTCCTTGATGAGAATGATAGATGACAAGTGGAAACCAATTGATGAGGATGGATCAATGAGTTGTCATTGATACATGATGCATAGTTGAAGTATATGATGCAGTGGTGAATCGATGTATAGATGACTCATTATTATATTATCATGATTGATAAGGTGCACAAATGGGTGAACTCCAAAGTGGTCCCCTTATGGTGAAATCCCTCATGGGAAAATGTTTTGTGGATGGATTTATCCTAGAAGAATGGTCTGAGGATGCGTGCTTGTATTTGGAATAATGAGATGAAGATCAATGAATTTGTTGGTATAACTATCCTACATGTATAGTGACTGTCATGCCATTTCCGGTGGTAGGTTGAATGTCACATAACTCCTCATGGTTTGAGAGTTATGGTCTTATGAAGTTGAAGGACCTCCACATGAAGGCTTGAATCCCCCAAGGTAAAAGAAGTCAAAGTGACATAAAAGAAGAAATCATTATTTAAATGATAAAGTAAAGTGACAAAGTCAAGATGGATTATTTAAATAATAAATAGAAGTGACAAAATCGAGAAAGACTATTTAAATGATAAAGTAAGGTGACAAAATTAAGAAGGAATATTTAAATGATAAGGTAATGGAGAACTTTCTATTTATGGAAAGTGATTAACCTTAAAATAAGGAAATTAGGTTAAGTGACCTAGAAATGGGTTAAGTAACCTGGAAATGGCTTAAGTGACCTAGAGGGTAAAAGTATAAATACGATAGCTATGGACTCTTGAAAATCATCCTTTTTGTGGATCAATGGAGAGCTTCTTGTGAGATTATCGTTTGGAGTATTGATGGAGATCTTCTTGTGAGAGATTCTTTGGTGTGGATCTCTTAAGCATGATTGAAGATCTATTCTGAGAAAGAGAGCATGAGAAGGATCTCATGGACACATCAAAGTTTCGAAAATATCAAATATCTTGATGGAAAAAGTATCATAGCTTCAGAAACCCTAGCTTATGAGGTGTACGCGGGTTGTAATGGGCCAGGGTGTGTACATACGCGGGATGTCTGAGGAAAAAACACACACAGTGGATAAAATCATGGAGATTTGTGTTTGAGCTAATGACTAGTTGTTGAAGACTGAAGAAGGTTCTAGATCTGTATTCTATGGGCTTAGATCTATCACTAAGACATTGGTATGGTTATATTATTTTCTTGATGGATACTATTGTTTGTTGTGTTGTGAATGCTTAGGGAATTCTTGTTATGGATGCTATGATGTGGTTTATTTTGTTTGATGGAGCGAGCAACACTCTTATGTTTCAGTACTGATATGATGACTATCGTATGTTGATTTCTTATGAATGATTAAGTTAGCATTCATATTGATTGGTTGTGGGGAATGAGTAAGCTATTGGAGAGCTTGGATGTGTTGTGACTGGCTGGTGGTCAGTTTGGACAGTGATAGATAGAAGAGAATGATAAATTGGTTGCATAGGATCTAAGTTGATCTTGAAAAGAAAACCCTAAGGGCTCAAAAGTGATACGCAGGTTGTTGTATACACTAGCCATGTACATACGCGGGCTGTAGTGAGCCAGGGCGCGTATACACATACAATGCACTACTGACAGGTCGCGCACCTGTTGCAGATTGATATATGTTGAGGATCGTTGCCTCATCTTAATTGGTGCCGAGTGTGTAATCTAGGTATTGCATTATAGAGCTGGTGCTCTTGTAGAGTTGTACTTTATTCAGTTGTTGTTGAAAACCCCCAAGGATTGTAGTCTGTAATAAAAAGAAAATTGTACATACATCTTGTGTTCTTTGTGCTGATGACTTGTTTATGATATATTGTTGATATATGTTTCTGATATGTTCACATATAATTGGTTATAAATGAGAGCAATGAGTAATGAGTAAAATGTTAAATGCTAACTAACGAGTTTTGTGTAAGAGGGAAGTTTTGGGAAAAAGAGCCCCACCCTCATTCACCCCTCCTCTAAGTGTGTTAGGTGTATCCAACAATTGGTTTTAGAGTGGGCCTTCACTACAAGCCTTAAAAAGCTTAAATGAGATCCATAGACACATAAATTGATGATGAAGTTCCAATCCTTGATGAGGAAAACTATTCTACTTGGAGAATAGAAATGAGATCAAATTTGAATACAATGGGAACAACAATTTGGAAGGCATCCATTGGTGGATGAGTTCCTTCGAAGAAAAAGTCAAAGTTTGTAGCTGAAAGGGAAGAAAAGAAGATTGATGCATTGGCTCTCAATACCATTGTTAGTGGAATCTCAAGCCCTATCAAGGATAGCACGGGGAAATGCACTTCTGTCAAGGATCTATGGCTAAATATAGAGGATACATATCAAAGAAAGAAGGAGAAGAAAGACATTGAAGACAACTCCATCAAGACACATGAAGGTAAAGAATCTCCAAAAAATCTTGGTTTCATTATTTCTAAAAGTGATGATGTTGGCAAAAAGGAAGATCTTGAAGAAATTTCAAATCAAGGCAAATAATCATGTGATAATGTTGACAAAAGGGAATATCTTGAACACATTTCAAATGAAGGTAAAGAATCTACACAAACCCTTGATTGCAATAATTCAAAATGTGATGATGTTGAATTTGTATGTACAAGTGAAGAAGAAAATCTATAAGTAGTTTGGATACAATCAATTGATTGTTATCCCATGGAAGAAGTAGAGGAAAAACTATTGGATCTTAAAAACAAGATTGAAGATGGTTTATATGAATATATAAATGACCACTATTATATAGCCTATATCTATCTTTCAGATAACACTAAAATTTTTCTCAAGAAGAGTCAAAGGTACATCTTAAAGTTAAACAAAATGCCCAAAGAATTAGAATAAAGTAGTAAGACTCAATTAGAATAAAAGGAAGAAGATATCAAAATACTAAAGAATGAAAAAGAAGATGTAAAAGTGGATGATGAGATTAGAAAAAGTTTTGAAACTATTGTCCATCTCAAGACCCAAGTTGAAGAATCCAAAAGGATAGAAGAACTTTTTAAGAATCAAATAAATGAAAAGGAAGAATCATGTCGTAAGTTAGAATTTGAAAATGTTGACCTTATAAAGAAGGTAGATAAGTCAAACAAATTCTTGAATAGCTCAAGAATATTGGATGAGATCTTGCAAAGTCAAATATCACCATGTGATAAAATCAGGACTTGGATACAAAGAAGAAGCTAGAGATGTTTCAGAAAGCACCTCAAAGAAGCATGAGGTAAGCCCATCAAAGAAGGAAGACAATGCTGCAAAACAACCATCTACACAAGGAAAAGAAAATCTAACAAAGCAAGGAATACATCAAGAAGTTATTCTTGGGACACCAAAACAAAGATATGAAAGTATTTTTCATGGGAATTGTTATTCATGTAATGTATATCATCACAAATCTTTTGAATGTAGATATTATGAAAGGAGATATAATGGAAGATTTTATAACACCATGAGGTGTTGGAGATGTGATCAAGTAGGACACATTGTTGTTCATTGTAACACCATTAGATGTTACAGTTGTAGTGGACTTGGCCACAACTCCCAAGAGTGTTGGAGCACAAGTAGAAAGTCCATGATGAGGAATTCAAATAACATGGATAGAAGAAGGAATGAAGTTAGAAAGGGAGACTTCTTTGAAAATATGGATGCTCAGAGCTCATGTTCTGAGGAGCAGGGACATCTACAGAAGTGGGTGAAGAAGACAGAGCATGCAGATTAGAATGAGATACTGAAGGGAGGGCCAATTAAGTTATCTAATGAAGCATACATGGGTGATAGTGGTATCATTCACATACATACGCAGGATGACCTTGTACAGGTCATGTACATATGTGAGCTATTGTGCAGAAGACCGTGTATATGTGGTAAAACCTTGGGAAAAAGGAAATGCACATGAGTTGCATCTTGACGTGATGGTATATCTCCATGTTGCAGGGTCTGACATTGTTTATTGCAGGTGCTGACATTGTTTGCTACAAGTTTCATGGTTCTATGTTAGATCATGTAAGGTGACGATGTAAAATAAATCTTGGGTGCATGACACTAAACCATGAGTATGGATTGATGTTGATATGTTGGGGTACATGGGTAGTACATATTTTAGTTTCATTGATATATCTTATGATGTATTATTGGAAGCATATGTTGGATATCATGGTGCATGCATTTTGCATGTGGTTGGGCTACATATTGAGACATGTAGTTGGTGAAGTTGAGTTGATAGTCATGTTGTACATAGCTTTTCAATGCATGGTTTATATACTTGTTTGGTGCAAGTGATGATGTATGATGGTACACTCATAGATGGTATTTGTTTGGCATATTGATAGATGCACATGTTTTGCATAATTGGTAGATGCACATGGTTTGCATATTGGTAGATGCACATGTTGGCATATGGTGGATACATTCCATGGATGATATATTTTGGCACATTCTATGATGTGGATGTACATTGTTGATGTACATGGGTGTTGTGCATGGTGAGAACATTTTGGTACATGATGTACTTGGTTGATATCTTTGAAATATCTTTTGTTTCATAATGTTTGATGCATGGACAGGTCCAAGGATAGTCATTGAAAGAGAAGTTGATCTATGATCCGGTTGAGTAGTAGAAATTGCATGTTTATCATATTGCAGAGGATATAGGGGTAGACATACCCATAGAGGCGGTCATTCTTCTTCCCATGATTCTAGGAGGAGATATTTATCAAATGCATACCTAGAAAAGAGCCCTTTATTTGAAGAAAGAGCACATAATCATAATTCCAGGGGAAGAAATGGTCACAGGGGGAGTATGTTCGATGTATATTCAACATGATATCCCTTGTTCAAAAGGGGAGAGATTATTCAGAGGGATATCAAAGGCACTCAGATAGGGGGAGCAACCCCAAGAGTAGAATGGCACTTTGTCATTGATGTCAAAGGGGGACAGTTAATTACATTGATGTGATTGATGTTTTTTGATGGGGAGATATAGTCACATTGAATAATGATGTAGAGAATGCCTTATCTACATGTTGACATCAATAATTGGTAATTGGTAATAGTTGGTATTGCCATCAATGCCAAAGGGGGAAATTGTTGGATCATGCTGTCATTGATGCCAATGGCTTGATTGATTGATGTAAAATGATTGATGATTGATTTCAAATGATTTATGATTGATGTAATATATATGTCCTTGATGAAAATGATAGATGTCAAGTGGAAACCAATTGATGGAGATGGATCAATGAGTTGTCATTGATACATGATGCATAGTTGATGTATATGATGCAGTGGTGGATTGATGTATAGGTGACTCATTATTATATTATCATGATTGATAAGGTGCACAAATGGATTAACTACAAAGTGGTGCCATTATGGTGAAATCCCTCATGGGAAGACTCTTTGCGGATTGAGTTATCCTAGAAGAATGGTTGGAGGACCCATGCTTGTATGTGTAATAATGAGATGAAGATCAATGAATTTGTTGGTGAAACTATCCTAGATGGATATTTCTTGTCATGCCATTTTCGGTGGTATGTGGAATGTCACATAACTCCTCACACTTTGAGATTTATGGCCTTACGAAGTTGGAGGACCCCCACATGAAGGCTTGAAGACCCCAAGTTCAAAGAATTTAAAGTGACCTAAAAGAAGAAATAATTATTTAAATGATAAAGTAAAGTGACAAAGTCAAGATGGCTTATTTAAATAATAAAGAGAAGTGACAAAATCCATAAAGACTATTTAAAAAATAAACTAAGGTGACAAAATCAAGAAGGAATATTTAAATGATAAAGTAATGGAGAACTTTCTATTTATGGAAAGTTGTTAACCCTAAAATAAGGAAATTAGGTTAAGTGACCTAGAAATGGGTTAAGTGACCTAGAGGATGAAAGTATAAATAAGATAGATATGGACTCTTGCAAATCATCCCTTTTGTGGATCAATGGAGAGCTTCTCCTGAGATTATCTTTTGGAGTATTGATGGAGAGATTCTTGTGAGAGATTATTTTGTGTGGATCTCTTAAGCATGATTGAAGATTTATTTTGAGAAAGAGAGTGTGAGAAGGATCCCATGGATGCATCAAAGTTTCAAAAATATCGGAGACCTTGATGGAAAAAGTCTTATAGCTTTAGAAACCCTAGATTTTGAGATGTACACAGGCTGTAATGGGCCAGGGCATGTACATATGCAGGTTGTATGAGGACATGGCACATACACTGGATAAAATCATGGAGATTTGTGTTTGAGATGATGACTGGTTGTTGAAGACTGAAGCATGTTCTAGATCTGTATTCTATGGGCTTAGATCTATCACTAAGACACTGGTATGATTGCATTATTGTCTTAATGGATACTATTGTTTCTTCTGTTATGAATGCTTAGAGAATGCTTGGTATGGTTGCTATGATGTGGTTTATGTTCGTTGATGGAGTGAGTAGCACTCTTATGACTCAGTATTGATATGATCACTATAGTATGTTGATTTCTTATGCATGATTGATTTAGCATTCATATTGATTGGTTGTCGAGCATGAGTAAGCTATTGGAGATCTTGGATATGTTGTGACTAGCAGGTGGTCAGTTTGGACAGTGATAGACATAAGAGAATGATAAATTGGTTGTAGAGGATCTAAGTTGATCTTGAAGAGAAAACCCTAAGAGCTCATAAGTGATACATAGGTTTTTGTATACACTAGCTACATACATATGCGGGATGTAGTGAGCTAGGGTGTGTGTACACGCAGGCTGCGCTACTCACAGGTTGCGTACCTATTGTAGAATGATATCTATTGAGGAGTGTTGACTCATCTCAGTTGGTGCTGAGTGTGTACGATGAGTCTTGCATTATAGAGTTGGTGCTCTTGTAGAGTTTTACTCTATTCAGTTGTTGTTGAAAAACCCCACGGATTGTAGTCTGTAATAAAAAGAAAATTGTACATACATCTTATGTTATTTGTGTTCCTTTTGGTGATGACTTGTTGATGATATATTTTTGATATATGTTGTTGATATTTGTACATCTAACTGGTTATAAATGACAACAATGAGTAATGAGTAACATGTTAAATGCTAACTAATGATTTTTTTGTAAGAGGGAATTTTTGGGAAAAAGAGCCCCACACTCATTCACCCCCCATCTAAGTGTGGTAGATGTGTATAACACAAGAAAACCACCATGGTGGAAGAAAATAAAAATGATGGAGAAGAAAATTCTATTAATCAATTGCTTAAGAAAGCTCTCACGTGACAGAGAGACAAAATGATGGAAAATTTTTCCCACATCCTTCAACACCTTCAAATAAAAATGAACATCTTCATCAAGTGACCACTTTCGAAGTACCTTGCCTTTCAAGGTACACGTTAATTTTGATATTTTAATATTTGAAGGAAAAATAAATGCAGATGCCTTAGAAAAATGATTGAATCTGCTAGAAGGTTATTTCTCTATTCATAATTTATCCGACAGGGAAAATATCACCTTCTCACTCCTTAAGGCTCTCCCCCATGTCAAACATTGGTGGTAAACTTATTGGGTGCAAAATTCCAGAGAGGAATATGGAATATATGGGGTCGATCCCACATGGGATATTTTTGTCAATGCAGTAAAGGAAGAGTATTACCGTCTTGGAAACTATGAAGACCAGTACATGAGATGGACCACACTGTGGAAAGAAATGGGCCAAACAGTTTTGGAGTTCACCAATACCTTCCATACCTTGTGAACCAAGATGGGTATCAAAGACTCTGAACAAAATTTTCTTCTAAAATATCATGGGGCTATACACAGATACATCTAAATTGAAATGGATTTTCTGTACATCTCATCACTCGGTTCTCCTTATCCATATGTTGTTAAAATCGAACATAAGTTTAAGCACAAAAAAAAATGGGATTTTGGGTCTGCAAATCCGCAACTACCAAAGTATGATAAAGACGACCCTAAAAAATGTCATCACGAAAACCATTCCAAGCCACATGAAAATAAGGGTCACAGAAAGATGAAGAAGGAAACTAATAGAATATATATCATTAACGCAGACCCCACTACTATTTTCACAACCATAACAGTTCAACAAGAAGAACCAACATATTCTGAAGAGGTGGAGGGTATTTTTCATTCACACATATGGGTGAACAAGACCCCGCTGCATTTTATTGTTTATAGTGGAATCCATAAGAACCTCATCTTAGCAGAGGTCGTCAAACAATTGGGATTGTTGACAACATCACACCCACAGCCATATAACATCGAGTGGCTTTGTCAAGGATGAGGTCTTCATGTCAGCCAGTAGTGTCGATTGTCATACAACATGCATTCCTTAAAGGACGAGGTATTATGTGATGTTTACCCATGGATGTTTGTGAGTTCTCTTAGGCCATCCATATATGTGGAAGCGCCATTCTATTTATGAGTCTCCACCCCATAGTGACATTGTTACTCTGGGGGATCATCTCTACAAGATACCGGAGGTAATTCCGACTATTTTCCAACCCAAATAGTGCCGCAAGGTAATATCTCATGCTACAAAATTCATCTTCTCCACAGTATGTTCAAACCATGAACAAAACAACACCACTACAACATCAGTCCAAGCATATTCTATCAAAGAGAAGAAAGTCAACAAGATTGAAACAAAGTGTAAAGATTCCTTCTGCACACAGGCATATTGTGTATCCAGAATGGTTAAAAAGGTCCAACCCTTCTAGCCAGAGGTTCATGACAACCTTCAACAAGCTAAGAAACCCAACTTCTCTGACAAGGAAAGCAGCTCATCAAGATGCAGATTCAACAAACACTTTTCCCCCTCAATCGGGCACTCAACGAAATTGATATGATTGATTCATAAGGAGGGAAGATTGATCCAGTTGGATATTGGTGGCCACCCAGGTTTTCCAACTGACTCAAAACATTTTTCTGCCAATTTTGGTAATTTACTATTTTTAGCATTTTTTAACTTCTGAAGCCATTTTGAGGGCCTAAATGAAGATTTTTATGGATTGAGTTTCTCAATGATAGCTAAAGGATCTGATTGATCTCGCAAAATTAATATCCTCGACGATACCTTCCCAATGAGCTACGTATGCCCCAAACGAAGATCGTATGCCAAAGTTACGCCCCTGAGAAGTTCATACACCAAACTACCCAAAACGAGGTCCGCAAGACTGTTGGATTTTCATCTTTTGGGGTTAGGTTTTTTTATTTTATTTATGATAAAAATGCCTTTTGAGCAGCATGGTAAAATTGTCTTTTTGAGAATGCGAGTAGCAGACACATCTATGTGTAGTTTTTAAAAGCACATACAAATTTTACTATTATTTTTGTGAGGAGGAAATGTCTCAAAATTTTACTCTTACTCTAATCTATGTCGAGAAATGCCTCATTTGACTTGGGAGATAAAAACCACTTTTAAAATTCTTCATAGTCTATTTTTAAAATCACATGATGTATGGGAAAAATCCATGGATGAAGAAATCATATCCCTAGAGAACAATCAAACATGGAAATTGGTAGATGTACCTGTAGACAAGGATGCTATAAGTGTCAAGTGGATTTATAAAAAACAAGCAAGATGTGGAAGGAAATGTACAAAAGTACAAGGTAAGGTTAGTTGCAAGAGGATTTACACAACAACCTGGAATTGATTTCAATGAAACATTTGCACCAGTTTCATGCATGCACACAGTTAGAATAGTGTTATCCATTGACGTGCAGTACAAGTGGAAATTTTATTGGATGGATGTAAAGTCAAAATTTTTGAATGAAAACTTGGAAGAAGAAGTATATGTGGAACAAATACAACCTTATGAGGTTCTAGGACACGAATATAAAGTTTACAGACTGAAGAAAGCATTGTATGGATTAAAGCAAGCTCCCAGATCTTGGTACAGGCGGATAGATTCGTATCTCACACGGAATGGATTTCAAAGAAGTGAAAGTGAGCCAATAATGTACATCAAAGAAAATTTGCAAGGTAACATGTTAATTGTTTTCTTATATGTAGATGATTTGATTTTTATATGTGACTTTGGTATAGAATAATTCAATTCAGTTATGAAGGATTAATTTGAAATGACTCATTTGGGGCTAATGAGATATTTTTTGGGAATAGAAGTGCACTAGTCCAAAAATAGAATATTTAGCTCACACTCTAAGTATGCGCATGAAATTGTGAAAGCATTCAATATAATTTATTCAAAATCATCCCTGAAACCTGTCATAACATGATTGACGTTGAGAAAGGAGGATAAAGGATATAAGGTGGATCCCACATTATTTATAATTTTGGTAGGTAGTCTTATGTATCTCACAACGACAAGACCTGATATCATGTATGGAGTGAGTCTAATTTCAAGGTTCATGGAAATGACAAAAGAATCACATTGGAAGGCATGAAAGAGAATCTTGAGATATGTGAATGGAACAAAAGATTTTGGCATTAAGTAATCCACTTCAGAATATTTCAAATTCATTGGATACACTGAAAGTGACTATGGAGGAAACATAGATGAGAGGAAAAGTACCTCTAGGTACACATTTCATTTTGGAACAGGTATGGTATTATGGGAATCAAGGAAGCAACCCATTGTGACTCTTTCTTCAGCAGAAGCGGAGTAAGTCACAACTACAAGAGTTGCTTGCCAAGAACTTTGGATGAAAAGAATGTTAAAATATTTGTTGCAAGAACAACTGGAACTAGCACTAGTATTTTGTGAAAACAATTCAGCGATCATGTTATCAAACAACCAATTGTTTCAAAAGAAAACTAAGAACATTGATACAAGGTATCATTTTATCAGAGAATTGGTGAATAAAAAAGAGATCTGTTTAAATTTTTGTAGGTCAAAAGAACAAGTTGCGGAATTTAAAAGCATCCCCAACACTTGTCATAAAAAGATTGAAGTTAAGCAAGGAAGATAAAAGATCTAAGGTAGATCCCACACTGTTTAAAATATTGGTAGGCAGTCTTATGTATCTCACAACAATAAGACCTAATATCATCTATGGAGTGAGTCTAATTTCAAGGTTCATGGAAATGCTAAAAGAATACATTGGAGGGAAGGAAAGAGAATCCTGAGATATGTGAATGGAAAAAAACATTTTGGCATTAATAACTCCACTTCAAAAGATTTCAGAATCATTGGATACACTGACAGTGACTGTGGAGGCATCATAGATGATAGGAAAAGTACCTCTAGGTACACATTTCATTTTCTAATAGGTATGGTATCATGGGAATCAAGGAAGAAGCTCATTCTGACTCTTTCTTCAGCAGAAGCAGAGTATATCATAGCTACAAGAACTGCTTGTCAAGAACTTTGGATGAGAAAAATGTTAAAACATTTGTTGCAAGAGCAACAAGAACCAACAATAGTATTTTGTGACAAAAATTCAGCCATCATGTTATCAAAGAACCATGTGTTTCACAAGAAAACTAAGCACATCGATGCAAGGTATCATTTTATCAGAGAACTGGTGAATAACAAAGAGACCTGTTTAGAGTTTTGCAGGTCAAAAGAACAAGTCGCTGAAATTTTCACAAAGGCTTTAGAAAGAGATTCATTTCAACATCTCCACAGTATTTTAGGAGTCTACCCAATAACATATGAGTGACAATAAATTTTTAAACTAAATTTTTAATGTAATTTTCTTTTGTAATCCCACCTACTTATAATTAATGGGGACTGTTGAAAATTGTAATTACAAGTCGGTGTGATCTTCACGTCTACACCGATTTTTTTTTCAATCATTATGTCAGTAGATAAAATGTCATTTAGTAGTGTGGCAGTCTGCAAGTGAAAAGTCTCACATTTACTCAAAAGTTAGTCTGCAAGTAGAGAGTTATAAATGGAGTCGATCTCTGTCATCTCAAATTCATTTAAGTGGTTGAAGAGTTAGTCGAATTATTGGTAGTCTTAAATTTAAGTCAGCCTTAGCTTCTATAGGAAGTCTCAGTGAGAGTTTATATAAGTTCGAGTCTTTAGTTAGTAAATAGGATGCATAATAGATGCACACAGTTGATGCAGAGAAGAAAATAGAGGTAGAGAGAACAACCGAGAGAAACAACAACTGAGGAGTTGAAGAAGTTTGATCAATCTCTCTATGTCTTTAAATTCAATAGAAGAAGTCATTAGATTCAAACCTCATCTTAGTTATTATATTCTGTAACCATGTGCACTGCGTCAAATTTTATTAATATCAAGCAATTTGTATTTCTGAGGTTATGTGTTAAGCATAGCACTGTGTTATTCGACATTCATAAATCATTTCATTAAGTGTGTGTATTCACAACATGCAACAAACTGAGCAGTCTTTTCGTTGCACAGTGTTTTTGAGAACTTTGTTGCATATCTTGTTTGGTGTGTAGTGTTTGAAACAACATTGCACAGAGTAGGTTGTGTGCACTGTCGATCCGGGATCTCCAAAATAATTTTATAGCCTATAATATCAAAATTAAAGGAAATACACCCTATCTTATCCTCCTCATAGAAAAAAACCTTTATATCATCGAGAGCATGGCTATGAGTAGGCACATAATGTATGATAACAAGATGAAAAACTTTGAAGAAAAATATGCTTCCCAAAATCGCTTCAAACTATAGCCAAAACCAATTGCGACTAAAGAGGTGATGGATTAAATATGACAAGTCTTGGCGAAACGAATTGGGAAGAAAGGAAGAGATCATTCTAAAGAATAACAATGATATTAAACTTTGTATTACATCTAAATTCAAGGAGAAATTGTGGTTCTATAAATATTTAGAGGATAAAACAAAATTAAGACACTGTAAGGCTCGGTGATCAACCCTAATATAGAATATCAACAATGCATGTTTTTTTTGACTAACACAAATGATAAAATCAGCATTGCCAAAGTAAGGAAAAAATCTCACTAGCTCCATATTGAAACTGTGGATTGACGATTGACATAGCACTGTGGCTCAAAAGAATGTATCATCTTTCTAACAATGATATGGTTTAATATGAAAACAACTTTTTCTTAGAATGTCCTAGGTATAACCATATTAGATCAAATTTTGAAAATATTTCTCACAATACTGACCTTCCTAACATACTCATCAAAACTATGTTAATCTTGGAATGCTTCTTTTACTGTCTTTTGAGCACAAAACTAAAATTATGGAGAAATATAAGTAATTCCTTACCTTTCTTAAGGTTTTATAGACCAAATATGGTCTTAGTGTACATTAACCATCATCATCACCATTGACATGATTTTATTATTAATATCATCATCATCATCATCAACATACTTTTATTATTAATATCATGCCCTTCACTTGCATGAATGATAGAAAAATATATGATATGATTGCTACTAAACATGCACAACATAGATATATATAAATTGAAGGAAAAATAAATTTATAAATTTATTTATATTAATATACTTTTATTATTATTATTTTCATGCACCTAACCTGCATAGATGAGGGATGGAGTGCATGGATGAGGGATGGAGGATTCTTCGACCATGTTACCACCTTATGAGGGATATGCCTATCCTTGACAACATCATCAACCCCAACCCCTTCTTCAAATTCAACAAGGTAGAGGTCAAATTGTCCACTATCATGATTTCACCGTGGATCAAAAAAGGAAAATGTTTGGACATAGTCTTATATGATTCTCTTCTTTTCCATTTGTTTTTCATCGATAGCTTCATCCATAAATCTATTCTATTCTCACAAAATTCAGTGATATTTGGTAGAATTTGTTATTTCAGTGGTACATGGGCTTAGTAGATCATATCCATCATCTAAGTTTGAACATTCCTCGATCATTGCAATAGTGAAGAAGTTATTCAATCTAAAAACTGATTTCCTTACCAAGAGAGACGCGTGGTGTAGGAATTTTGATGACCTGCTACATTAGCATAGCACTTGAAGAAAATACTAAGTAGGTACTCAATCTTCTTCATTATAACCAATTCCATACCGACATTCTTTAAAAATGAGCACGTTTATCCGAAGCCAAGATTTTTTATGTGTTGAGAAAAATAATTAGGATTCCAATATATTTAATTATATAATTTAAACCCACATCATTTCATCTCATATTTGTTTATGGTGCTTCAAAATTGGTAGAAAGGTTTCCAATTGGGCATTTTATCATACATTTTGGTTAAATAATACAAAATTCCAAGCATTGAAATATATTTATGTAAGATTATTATTTTTTTTTAGAAATTTTAAGCGAGGTCAAATGCATCTCCCAATTTTTTTTTAAATGAAATCTTTAGCAAATTTGTTAATTTAAATCAATGTCTTGGATGTAATATATTTAAAATAAACTGGATATCTACTAATCAAATACTTTTCAACATTATGTACACTATTTTTGTTGACATAAATTAGTATCCATATAAACGAAACATGTGTCAACCAAATTCTCAACCTTAAAATCAATGTTTTTGTCTTTTTGAGTTTGTGTCTCCAATTAGTTGGTTTGAGTAAACTGTTTCCTGTCTCCAAAGTCTCCAATTCCAAAGTCTCCAATTAGTTGATTATATTTATAAAAGTAGTGTTTGTTCAAAAGAACGTACTTTGTTTATATTAATAAGAAAGAACATATTCTAGTATTCATTTCGAAAACTTGAATAAGCACATCAAACAAAGAGCGTCAAGAGTCACTATATTAGCCTTATATTTCTGTATATGATCCGAAATATAAGAAAATAGTTCTCAGCAGTTCATCGATTGTCGAAAAGAACATACGTTGATTATATTAATAAGAATAGTGTTTGTTCAAAAGAACATATTATAGTATTCATTTCCAAAACTTGAATAAGCACATCCAACAAAGAGCCTCAAGAGTCAGTAAATAAGCCTTATATTTCTGTATATGAGCCTCAAGAGTCAGTAAAGAACATACGTTGATTATATTAATAAGAATAGTGTTTGTTCAAAAGAACATATTCTAGTATTCATTTCCAAAACTTGAATAAGCACATCCAACAAAGAGCCTCAAGAGTCAGTAAATAAGTAAATAAGCCTTATATTTCTGTATATGATCCGAAATATAAGAAAAGAGTTGTCATCAGTTCGTCGATTGTCCTGGTTTGTAGCATGCTAAAAAAAAATATGTTAAAGAGTTATAATCGTTATTGAAAAGACTTGAATAAGCACATCCAACAAAGAGCCTCAACAGTCAGTAAATAAGCTTTATATTTCTGTATATGAACCGAAATATAAGAAAACAGTTGTCATCAGTTCATCGATTGTCCTGGTTTGTAGCATGCTAAAAAAAAATATGTTAAAGAGTTATAATCGTCATCGGGAAATCTATGGACATATACGCTTCCGAGAAATATCTACTAGGATGGGCCAAATATAGTTGGAAACCGAAAGGCCGGAAAGACCTAAAATTAGGATTGAAGGGATTCTTCAACACTATTTTTTCCTGCATCCAAAACAAATATAAAAGGGTGCTCATATAAAGTTGATCGGAAAAAAGTGGCAATCAAGTGAGAATAAATGCACTCACATGCATGTGTCTTTTTGAACACATGTGCATATGTGTGGGTAAAAGTTATTATAGGTG
>JZKD02S0271028.1:0-20586 GCA_000966675.3 Picea glauca
TGGAATGTGAAAGTTCTTTTTCTAAATAATGATGACAAGGTTTGGGATCCAATGCAATGAATGGTCCCAATCCAACAAATACTCAAAACTCCATATTAAAATACACAAAGCCAATAAATATTAATTGCCTAAAAATAAAAATCTCATTATCAAATAGTAGAGAAAATAAACCTGAATGTTAGAGTTTGCAATAACATAAAATAAAAAAGAAATAATAATAAAACTAGGGTTTTCAATGCTAAAGGTAACTCTAAAACCCTTCTTTTTTCTTGAAAATACACAATAAATACTAATAGGAATAAAAAAAAATTATGGAATTTTTTAATTAATTGAGGGTAAACTTAAAATGAATAGAATGAAGTTACAATATATTTTAAATTTTCTCTTTGCATATTTGTATGTGACATATGGTGATCTCTTACAAATTTGGCTCTTTAGAAAAAAATGTCAACTCTAAAGTATTCCCTAGTAAATATATTTTGCACAAGTATCCCCTCTAAATTTTGGTGAAATAATGAAATAAGGACTAGGAATTTTTTTTTGTAATTCGTCTTATAGTGTGCCTTATAGATGTAGGTGCACTAGTGCACTATTTTGACTTAAACACATCGAATAAACAATGTATAATGAAAATATAAGTGCAAACCTTTGAATTATAACTTTGTAGATATTATTGTGTAGGTTATGATTGTCAATGCATATCATAATTTTGTGCATCAATGCGATAAATGTGAATTAGGTGCAATGTTTACTTAAAAAATACTTTCAAAACTCAGTTTGAAGTTAGAATATTACATGCTTCCTTAAATTTATTTTAAGAATGTAGACATGTATTGATTATGTCTTTGGATTAAATATAGGGGAAAAAGGTGATAAGATCAAATGGCCAATTCTTCATATTCAATCTCTTTCCATATCATTCTAAGTTCATCAAGTTTTCCCTTGCATTTGTAGTAAGTCTAGATTTTATTTATATTTTGCTTATTTGATTGAATTTATGATACCTTTGCACATACATTTGAATAATTATGCATTGAATTTTGTAGGATCTTGATTTAGGTTCAAGTTTGGATGTGCAAAATATTCCACCAATCCAAAAACATACAATCTATTATTAAGAGAAAGATACTACAGACAAAAATGGAGTGCCACTTTACCCCTCCAATTGTAATATGTGATATTCCAACAACCATCCTAGGACAATGGTACTTGACTGTGAACTAGATCTCTTTTATGATATCCCAGTAGTATGTGGTTGTTCAAAATGTAAAGGGTTGAAGGTGAACCCTTGGCATGTTGCATTGTCCCATTATGTTAATGATTGACTACCCAAACGTGATGGTCTGATTCCTCCCACCGTGGTCAAGGATCCTGTTGGAGCCACCTTTCTCTAAATACATGAAATGTTATACTTAAGCCCAAAAATGTTGGTTTTCGGGACTTCATTTGTTTCACGTTTCTACCCCCTGAAGTCGCAGTATCCCGACGTGCGAAATGGCGAAAACCTTCCTAATTTTAATCACCATTTTTAAAAGACTAAGCGAGGCTTATCATCTCTTAGTACCTCGTACCCTCGCTCTCGGGAGTTATGTGTTGAACGTTTCTCAAGCCTCCGACTTGCGAAGTCGCGAAGTTGTGTTAAAGTTACCCAGGTTAGTATCAAGAACAAGTCACTTTAAACCCTAGTTAGTCACTATCATGATTTTGCGACTCGACAATTGTTTCCCTAAAGGGAAGCACCTTCGTAACCCCGATCCATGAAGTCGCGATTTTCTTTAATTAAGCATGGATTAATTAAAAGGCTTAAGTCAAATCACTTCTAGTCAATTAAATAGCACCATCGCGATTTCGGGTTTTTAAGGCTCAGTGGCTAGGAGCGAAAACACCCGATGCAGCGAGCGTCGAAAAGGGGATTAGCAACTAAGTGCACCAAATTGAAAGAACTAAACCAAATTAATTAGCACCTTAAACAAACCTTAACACACGTGGTTTACGGATGAAATCTTGAATGATCCTGCGTTTTTCAATGTTACGACTCGTCAAGCATTTATGGCATTTATTTGAATTGCAGTGAGGTGACAGATAGTAAGATGTTGTTTTTACTTCTAAATCTTTCTATTAAGCGATTTGACTGTTCTATTAGCAAGGAAACCCATGGGCTTAAATGACCAAGATATAGAGTTTTTCCTTCATTATTTCAGTTTTCATTCCTATTTGCACGCATAGCCATTTCACTAGGATAACTATTGTTTGTGTTTTTCAATTTTTTCGACAGGAGGTCCAGTTGCAGGTTTCTCTATCATGGCTCCACGAAAAGCACCCAAGGCAATTGCTGATAGTTTAGGGCAGGGTTCAGATGTTGTTTTCGATACCTCGCCCCGAAGTATTAATTCTGTCAAGACATGGTCATACATTTCCAACATTCTACAATTCGAGTCGGTAAACTGTTCGGATGATTCTAGCGACAACGAGAAGGATGACTTATCAACCAAATACAAAATCATCGCTCAAGATGAGATGCAAAAAAAAGCAGCGAGGCCCTAGCTTCTTCCCTATTGTGATATGATCAGGTGGGCGTTGGACCATGTGGACATCCTGACCAAGACGATTATGAGCGAACAAAAGGTAACGATTGGGACTTTTAGGCCAGAACATTTGTGGGCAATGTATAAATTGTCACCCACACCGAACCTTACTCACAATGCCGAATTTCTAGAAGGTTTCAAGAAGGAGTGCGAGAAGTATGCAAAAATTTTATCCGATCTGATCAAAGATTGGGTCTCACACCCCGCGAAATTCAGGGATGACACTAACATGATCTATTCAATCTCTTCCTTGGAGCCATAATTCAAGTACATAACGATGATGGCCTGTAGGTTGTATGGGAAGGAGGACACTACCCATTTTTTCCTCCCATGGGTACCGCTCATTCATACAGTTGCTGAGGGTTTCTCCTCCAACTGGGCCAAACTGTTGTCTGACAGTTTGACTAGTCGAATTTATGAATATTGAGCACAAAGGGAAAGTAAGAAAGCAACTTCGTTCTTTATTTCTGCTTACATCATGGATGACATATGCTTCATGACACCCTTCCCACTAATGAACTGGAGCTGGGCTCCATCTAATACAGAGCCTATTCATGTCTACCACTCGAAGCTTTGGGAGGATAAATCCAAAGAATTCATCTACGATATCTTCAACTGGCTAATGGTGCCATTGCATGTCGCCATCTTCGGCCAGCCGCCGCCCAGGATTTCGGATAGCGTCACGACCAGCTTGAGTAGCGTGGAAGATTGGTATATAGAGTTAGAATTTTCATATATCCAGGTTTTCGGCACCTCTGTTCCTCCATATTCTCTACCGCTATTCTTTCCATATAAGCTATTGTGTCACAAGATCGCCAGGTAGACTGTGCTCGACGGAATAAGCAAAGAGCTCAAAGGAGTATCAAAAAAGGTATGGCCACCCTTCCCCATTCGTATTGGTGCATATTCCTTGTTATATTTTGGCCATGCCAAAGCCGAGGCTATGGTTTTAGAAGAAATGAAGCTGGTGGATATTGAGTTCAAGAAGCATGACCCTAGTAAGGTTGTGAGCAATCACCTGGCGAGTTGTGGCCTGAAGTGATATGAACAGGAGGATTCCCCTCATGATGAAATATTTCAGGGTGCGAGGTCCTACTCTGAAGTCCTAAGTCGGATTCAAGCCCTGCCACCCAGAGATATGGCTGATTTCTTTAAATTCTAGGAGCACCGGTGGAGTTGTCTCCCCCAGATTTTACAGGGTGAAACCCCAAAGCTTCTGGTTACACAGCAGACGGAAGCCAAAGGTTCAAAGGACTGGAGTCCTAACAAGAAGAAGAACTAAGAGAAAACAGGGGAGGCTGGAACCTCAGAGCGAGGAGCCAAAATCTCCTGCCAACAGGAAGGAAACCCCAAAAAGGGTACGCCAGGAAAGTAGGTTCAAGGTCAAGCAGAGATACCCTCACAAGGGTCGGGCGACTCACTATCGCTCATGTCAAACAAGCCAACCATAGATGTTACCACGAAACAACCATCCAAGGAAATCGACAGTCCGATTGCTATTATCACACCCTTACATTTCACAAAGGGGAATCCCGATGCAAGGTGGATTTTCAATGAAGAATTGGCGCCCATTTCTATAGAGGAGCTGCCTCCTAATGAATTTTTCTTTGATAAAAAAAGGAAGGTCGTGGTGAGGCAAGAATTATATCAAAGAGAGGGTGTAGTGGCTAAAAAATTTAAAATCATGACAGATGGAAAGGCCGTGAAAGAGGAAGAATTCACAGACGAGATAGCAGGAACACTAGGGGCTTATGCTACATCCAATCAGTACTCAGTTGGAACTTTGAAGGCCCAGTTGAAACGAAAGAACCTCTTGATCAGTAAGTTGGAAGCTAAAGTGGCTACTGCTAAAGCAAATGCCAGGGATGAGGTGAGCAAAATCCTCAAGCAAGCCCGCATAACCGATCTACAGGAGATCGAGAAACTTAGATCCGACCTTGAGTAGGTGCGCTAGTCGGCGCAAATTAGCCAAACGCAGGTAAGCCAACAGGGGAAACAAATTATAGAGTTACAATCGAAATTGGATGTTGCCGAGAATCGGGTTTTAGACATAAAAATGTTCAGATCCCAAGTTGTCGAAATCCGACAGAAGGTATTAATGGCTCAACAAGACTTGCTTGTAAAAGTGGGAACCATTCAAAACCACTTTCAGACGATAGATCAAGTGTTAGAAAATATTTCTTTGAGAGAAAGAGAAGCCATGGCAGCTCGGGTTGCTTTCCAATATGTTGTTATAGCTATGGCGAAGATAGAGATGGTTGGCAACTCCAAATTATCCATTGTAGAACAAACTAGAGGGAATATCTTGCTGAAGGTCTGGGAGAAGAATATATCAGAAAGCAGGGGGAGAGCTAATGAAGTGATGAATTCTTGTGAGGAAAAGTTCTCCTTGATAAATAAAAGTTTGTTAGACCTTGATAAGGAAGGCAGTGTTGGGACGCTGGGAAAAATCAATATAGCTAAATACCTGTTGGACATCAAAGAAAATGTGGAGAAAGAGTAAGTGGAGATATCCTAGATAAGCTAGGTTGATATGGTCCAAGTGGACAATTGGCTAGTACAACCAAGTTTACAACTATGCTATATCATCACGGAAGACCGACAAGTAGGGAAAAGGTTGCCACAGTTGGCAAAGAGTTGTTACACCTTTTAGGCACGCAACCAAGCAAAGCCTTCCAGGTTGATAGCCCAGTTGATGGAAAGGTGTGTCATTTGCATAGAGCAGGCGAAGGGGCAGGTTTCTGGTGCTAAATAATGAAAAATGTCAACCCGTTCTATTTCTGGAGCCGGAAGAGAAGAAAAAGGAAGGTGCTTCTCCCTTATGAGGGAAGACAAAAGATGAGGAGATGAAACGCTCCATTTTTTCATTTGTAACGGACAAGTTTCCAGAACGATTGGAATTCTAAATGTTCAGAAGTTTGTTTAAATATACATTGAGGAANTGGAATGTGAAAGTTCTTTTTCTAAATAATGATGACAAGGTTTGGGATCCAATGCAATGAATGGTCCCAATCCAACAAATACTCAAAACTCCATATTAAAATACACAAAGCCAATAAATATTAATTGCCTAAAAATAAAAATCTCATTATCAAATAGTAGAGAAAATAAACCTGAATGTTAGAGTTTGCAATAACATAAAATAAAAAAGAAATAATAATAAAACTAGGGTTTTCAATGCTAAAGGTAACTCTAAAACCCTTCTTTTTTCTTGAAAATACACAATAAATACTAATAGGAATAAAAAAAAATTATGGAATTTTTTAATTAATTGAGGGTAAACTTAAAATGAATAGAATGAAGTTACAATATATTTTAAATTTTCTCTTTGCATATTTGTATGTGACATATGGTGATCTCTTACAAATTTGGCTCTTTAGAAAAAAATGTCAACTCTAAAGTATTCCCTAGTAAATATATTTTGCACAAGTATCCCCTCTAAATTTTGGTGAAATAATGAAATAAGGACTAGGAATTTTTTTTTGTAATTCGTCTTATAGTGTGCCTTATAGATGTAGGTGCACTAGTGCACTATTTTGACTTAAACACATCGAATAAACAATGTATAATGAAAATATAAGTGCAAACCTTTGAATTATAACTTTGTAGATATTATTGTGTAGGTTATGATTGTCAATGCATATCATAATTTTGTGCATCAATGCGATAAATGTGAATTAGGTGCAATGTTTACTTAAAAAATACTTTCAAAACTCAGTTTGAAGTTAGAATATTACATGCTTCCTTAAATTTATTTTAAGAATGTAGACATGTATTGATTATGTCTTTGGATTAAATATAGGGGAAAAAGGTGATAAGATCAAATGGCCAATTCTTCATATTCAATCTCTTTCCATATCATTCTAAGTTCATCAAGTTTTCCCTTGCATTTGTAGTAAGTCTAGATTTTATTTATATTTTGCTTATTTGATTGAATTTATGATACCTTTGCACATACATTTGAATAATTATGCATTGAATTTTGTAGGATCTTGATTTAGGTTCAAGTTTGGATGTGCAAAATATTCCACCAATCCAAAAACATACAATCTATTATTAAGAGAAAGATACTACAGACAAAAATGGAGTGCCACTTTACCCCTCCAATTGTAATATGTGATATTCCAACAACCATCCTAGGACAATGGTACTTGACTGTGAACTAGATCTCTTTTATGATATCCCAGTAGTATGTGGTTGTTCAAAATGTAAAGGGTTGAAGGTGAACCCTTGGCATGTTGCATTGTCCCATTATGTTAATGATTGACTACCCAAACGTGATGGTCTGATTCCTCCCACCGTGGTCAAGGATCCTGTTGGAGCCACCTTTCTCTAAATACATGAAATGTTATACTTAAGCCCAAAAATGTTGGTTTTCGGGACTTCATTTGTTTCACGTTTCTACCCCCTGAAGTCGCAGTATCCCGACGTGCGAAATGGCGAAAACCTTCCTAATTTTAATCACCATTTTTAAAAGACTAAGCGAGGCTTATCATCTCTTAGTACCTCGTACCCTCGCTCTCGGGAGTTATGTGTTGAACGTTTCTCAAGCCTCCGACTTGCGAAGTCGCGAAGTTGTGTTAAAGTTACCCAGGTTAGTATCAAGAACAAGTCACTTTAAACCCTAGTTAGTCACTATCATGATTTTGCGACTCGACAATTGTTTCCCTAAAGGGAAGCACCTTCGTAACCCCGATCCATGAAGTCGCGATTTTCTTTAATTAAGCATGGATTAATTAAAAGGCTTAAGTCAAATCACTTCTAGTCAATTAAATAGCACCATCGCGATTTCGGGTTTTTAAGGCTCAGTGGCTAGGAGCGAAAACACCCGATGCAGCGAGCGTCGAAAAGGGGATTAGCAACTAAGTGCACCAAATTGAAAGAACTAAACCAAATTAATTAGCACCTTAAACAAACCTTAACACACGTGGTTTACGGATGAAATCTTGAATGATCCTGCGTTTTTCAATGTTACGACTCGTCAAGCATTTATGGCATTTATTTGAATTGCAGTGAGGTGACAGATAGTAAGATGTTGTTTTTACTTCTAAATCTTTCTATTAAGCGATTTGACTGTTCTATTAGCAAGGAAACCCATGGGCTTAAATGACCAAGATATAGAGTTTTTCCTTCATTATTTCAGTTTTCATTCCTATTTGCACGCATAGCCATTTCACTAGGATAACTATTGTTTGTGTTTTTCAATTTTTTCGACAGGAGGTCCAGTTGCAGGTTTCTCTATCATGGCTCCACGAAAAGCACCCAAGGCAATTGCTGATAGTTTAGGGCAGGGTTCAGATGTTGTTTTCGATACCTCGCCCCGAAGTATTAATTCTGTCAAGACATGGTCATACATTTCCAACATTCTACAATTCGAGTCGGTAAACTGTTCGGATGATTCTAGCGACAACGAGAAGGATGACTTATCAACCAAATACAAAATCATCGCTCAAGATGAGATGCAAAAAAAAGCAGCGAGGCCCTAGCTTCTTCCCTATTGTGATATGATCAGGTGGGCGTTGGACCATGTGGACATCCTGACCAAGACGATTATGAGCGAACAAAAGGTAACGATTGGGACTTTTAGGCCAGAACATTTGTGGGCAATGTATAAATTGTCACCCACACCGAACCTTACTCACAATGCCGAATTTCTAGAAGGTTTCAAGAAGGAGTGCGAGAAGTATGCAAAAATTTTATCCGATCTGATCAAAGATTGGGTCTCACACCCCGCGAAATTCAGGGATGACACTAACATGATCTATTCAATCTCTTCCTTGGAGCCATAATTCAAGTACATAACGATGATGGCCTGTAGGTTGTATGGGAAGGAGGACACTACCCATTTTTTCCTCCCATGGGTACCGCTCATTCATACAGTTGCTGAGGGTTTCTCCTCCAACTGGGCCAAACTGTTGTCTGACAGTTTGACTAGTCGAATTTATGAATATTGAGCACAAAGGGAAAGTAAGAAAGCAACTTCGTTCTTTATTTCTGCTTACATCATGGATGACATATGCTTCATGACACCCTTCCCACTAATGAACTGGAGCTGGGCTCCATCTAATACAGAGCCTATTCATGTCTACCACTCGAAGCTTTGGGAGGATAAATCCAAAGAATTCATCTACGATATCTTCAACTGGCTAATGGTGCCATTGCATGTCGCCATCTTCGGCCAGCCGCCGCCCAGGATTTCGGATAGCGTCACGACCAGCTTGAGTAGCGTGGAAGATTGGTATATAGAGTTAGAATTTTCATATATCCAGGTTTTCGGCACCTCTGTTCCTCCATATTCTCTACCGCTATTCTTTCCATATAAGCTATTGTGTCACAAGATCGCCAGGTAGACTGTGCTCGACGGAATAAGCAAAGAGCTCAAAGGAGTATCAAAAAAGGTATGGCCACCCTTCCCCATTCGTATTGGTGCATATTCCTTGTTATATTTTGGCCATGCCAAAGCCGAGGCTATGGTTTTAGAAGAAATGAAGCTGGTGGATATTGAGTTCAAGAAGCATGACCCTAGTAAGGTTGTGAGCAATCACCTGGCGAGTTGTGGCCTGAAGTGATATGAACAGGAGGATTCCCCTCATGATGAAATATTTCAGGGTGCGAGGTCCTACTCTGAAGTCCTAAGTCGGATTCAAGCCCTGCCACCCAGAGATATGGCTGATTTCTTTAAATTCTAGGAGCACCGGTGGAGTTGTCTCCCCCAGATTTTACAGGGTGAAACCCCAAAGCTTCTGGTTACACAGCAGACGGAAGCCAAAGGTTCAAAGGACTGGAGTCCTAACAAGGAGAATAACTAAGAGAAAATAGGGGAGGCTCGAACCTCAGAGCGAGGAGCCAAAATCCCCTGCCAACAGGAAGGAAACCCCAAAAAGGGTACGCCAGGCAAGTAGGTTCAAGGTCAAGCAGAGATACCCTCACAAGGGTTGGGCGACTCACTATCGCTCATGTCAAACAAGCCAACCATAGATGTTACCCCGAAACAACCATCCAAGGAAATCGACAGTCCGATTGCTATTATCACACCCTTACATTTCACAAAGGGGAATCCCGATGCAAGGTGGATTTTCAATGAAGAACTGGCGCCCATTTCTGTAGAGGAGATGCCTCCTAATGAATTTTTCTTTGATAAAAAAAGGAAGGTCGTGGTGAGGAAAGAATTATATCAAAGAGAGGGTGTAGTGGCTAAAAAATTTAAAATCATGACAGATGGAAAGGCCGTGAAAGAAGAAGAATTCATAGACGAGATAGCAGGAACACTAGGGGCTTATGATACATCCAATCAGTACTCAGTTGGAACTTTGAAGGCCCAGTTGAAACGAAAGAACCTCTTGATCAGTAAGTTGGAAGCTAAAGTGGCTACTGCTGAAGAAAATGCCAGGGATGAGGTGAGAAAAAGCCTCGAGCAAGCCCGCATAGCCGATCTACAGGAGATTGAGAAACTTAGATCCGACCTTGAGTAGGTGCGCTAGTCGGCGCAAATTAGCCAAACGCAGGTAAGCCAACAGGGGAAACAAATTATAGAGTTACAATCGAAATTGGATGTTGCCGAGAATCGGGTTTTAGACATAAAAATGTTCAGATCCCAAGTTGTCGAAATCCGACAGAAGGTATTAATGGCTCAACAAGACTTGCTTGTAAAAGTGGGAACCATTCAAAACCACTTTCAGACGATAGATCAAGTGTTAGAAAATATTTCTTTGAGAGAAAGAGAAGCCATGGCAGCTCGGGTTGCTTTCCAATATGTTGTTATAGCTATGGCGAAGATAGAGATGGTTGGCAACTCCAAATTATCCATTGTAGAACAAACTAGAGGGAATATCTTGCTGAAGGTCTGGGAGAAGAATATATCAGAAAGCAGGGGGAGAGCTAATGAAGTGATGAATTCTTGTGAGGAAAAGTTCTCCTTGATAAATAAAAGTTTGTTAGACCTTGATAAGGAAGGCAGTGTTGGGACGCTGGGAAAAATCAATATAGCTAAATACCTGTTGGACATCAAAGAAAATGTGGAGAAAGAGTAAGTGGAGATATCCTAGATAAGCTAGGTTGATATGGTCCAAGTGGACAATTGGCTAGTACAACCAAGTTTACAACTATGCTATATCATCACGGAAGACCGACAAGTAGGGAAAAGGTTGCCACAGTTGGCAAAGAGTTGTTACACCTTTTAGGCACGCAACCAAGCAAAGCCTTCCAGGTTGATAGCCCAGTTGATGGAAAGGTGTGTCATTTGCATAGAGCAGGCGAAGGGGCAGGTTTCTGGTGCTAAATAATGAAAAATGTCAACCCGTTCTATTTCTGGAGCCGGAAGAGAAGAAAAAGGAAGGTGCTTCTCCCTTATGAGGGAAGACAAAAGATGAGGAGATGAAACGCTCCATTTTTTCATTTGTAACGGACAAGTTTCCAGAACGATTGGAATTCTAAATGTTCAGAAGTTTGTTTAAATATACATTGAGGAAGATATAGAGAGGAGGATTTTTTTTTTGGGAGGTAGATTGTAATAGAGAAAGTTCTTTTTAGCCAGGATTAATACAAAGCGAATTGAAGACTCCATATTTCGTCAAGATTGAGTTATGTGTTTTCCTCTGTTATTTCATGCTTCATGTCATTTTTTACATATACGTCTTTGATGAATGTTTTAGCTGCAATTTAGTATAACTTCTACTGTGGTGATCAGGTTCTAGTTATCTAGTTATTTACAGTTTTTCCTCTGTATCGGCTACTAGTAGGTACAAGACCTATGAATTACTTAGATCTCTACATTATATGCTTTCATCAAGGTATTCCTTTCCTCTCTTCTTCTGCTACAACGTGGGATTCCTCTGAAATTGATGCCCCACATTGTTGACAGCTCTATGTTTTCACACTCAGTTTCAAGATTTTAACTCAGTTATGGAAAATGACCTTTGATTTCGTTAAACCCTTCGATTGGCTTCATTGAATTTTCCTCGTAGAATCTAAAATTGAAATAAGCACTTTAAAACATCAACCCTTTTTTAAAGCTCTGTTCTCCCCATGACTGTACCCGTCGTAAGACAACCCAACATCGAATCCGGCCTATCGGATCAAACCAACATCGCTTTGAATCTTTTCGATACCATACTTAAGACTGCCATCACCCAGACAGACCTCGAATGTTCATGGGCCGCCATCGAATGGGATATCAACATTCAAGAATATTTGGAAGCTAGATAAAGACAACTCAGAGATCAGCCATAGCTTCGTTCCCCGAAGTTGTTTTTTCCCCTTTTTTTTTCTTTCACTCACTTTAGATGCTTAGACTCTACACTTTATAGCCTTAAGTGTAGACTCAGGAACAATAGATCCAATAGGTGATAGAAAATACACCTAGAAACACTTCTACATGCTCTTTTTTTGAAAATTCGGAAGCCAAAGCAACTATGTTTTATATTAAATTGAACAACCTCTCTCCTTTTGTTGAGTCAATCAAAATTTCTAGTGAGGCAAAGTATGCTATTAATACTACCCAAATTATCTCTACTAGAAGATCCAAAAAGTTGTAGGAGCTAAGAGAAAAAATGTCTAAGCACACATCGAGTTCTTCACTACTTGTGCTCAATGTTGGGATCAAATTCTCCTTTTGTGGTAATAATAACATCATTTCCAAGTCTAACATAGATGTTGAAAATATTGGGTTGTCTATCCTTTCACATCTATTTGTTCCTCCCAAACAATCAATAACACTAATGCCATTTTATGGTCCCCTTTATAGTCAATATGATTACTTGAATATTGTTAAATACAAACATAGCATTTCCATGTATTCTACGTGTATGAATGGTTATGCTTCCATAAAATTTAACATGAAGAACCTGTGATATATCAATGATCGTGCATGCACTCATGGGAACATTGCAAGGTTCATAAATAGTTGTGAGTGCTCATTGTTTAATTCACATTGTTCGTCTGAGGAACACTCCAATGACAAAGAGTTCTTTATGAAAAGAAAGGAATCCAGATTTATTATTATGCATGCAATGTATAATTTGTGTCCTAGAGATGAGTTGTTAGTAAAATATAACTTTCGTAGAGTACCAACGACTTGTCAAAGACAACTTACATTGGGAATACCTTTAAATGTCCCCTTGAGGTGTAAGAAAAAAGCCATTGAGTATTTGGATTTTTTGATTTTCAATGGAATTAATGTAAATGTATTTTCCTAATTTGACATTTGTTTTATAAAGTGATTGGTTGATGTGGATTATAACTGGAAAAAAATTCCATGATTATAATAAATGTTTGGTCTAATGTTTGAACATAACTAAAGCATTGTGTTGCTAATATCATCAATTTAATGTTCAATAATTTTGAAGTCGGGATTATGACTATGAGAGACCTATCTACTATCTATAGTTTCACCTCACCACGATGTTAAATCAAGAGAATTTGTTAAATGATCACATCATAGAGAGGAAGCATACCAAGCATGGTTAAATCAATCACCTATTCAATTCCCACTATGTCCCGAGTCACCAATTTAGAACATATACAATAACACATGTTCTTCATTTGTTCGAGATGAAAATAATGATATAGAGGTGGGTATGGGTGATTTATTACAAGATACTCTACCATGGAGGGAATGCCATTACATGCATTCTAGTAATATGAACTAGGAGATGATGCTTATATCATTGATGCCTTCTTTGAATGCCTAAAACCTGCTTCCAACACCCCTCTCTTTAGACATAGGTCAAGGTCTACTCAAATAAGGATAAAAATGTTACTATACACCTTGAAAGTAATGTAAGGTACCTCAAACATAATTTATTGGAATTACTGAGGTAATTGACCATCAAGTCCCCTATATTTTAACAAATATTGTCACACAATCAACAATGAAAAGGGAGTTCATGCATGCTTGATGACAATGTACATTTCTATTTCCAACTAATTACAAGTCACTCAAAGATAAGGTACTTTCAAATGATAATGCCCCGAACAATTGCAAAGAGGCAAATAAATTGTTGAAAAATTTAGGTGTTGAGTACATATCATATCACACTTGTTCGAATGATTACATTCTATACAGAGGTGAATACAAAGACAAAAATATATGTCCAGAATGTGGATATGATAGGTACTATAAATAAAAAACAAGGGAAAAGAACATGGTCTTCCTCATAATATATTGAGGCACATGTCATTTTTCACATGCAACTCTATCATGCAACTAATTTCATATTTGAGAATTACTTCCAAGTGACCAAACAACAAACCCTAGCTGTTATCAGTGAACAATTCTACATTGAAATTATTGAGGAAAAAATACAATAGTGGAAAAAACAATATCAAAGATAAATAATCACACTTGAAACACAAAATTTAATGTTCTGTAAATGTCAAATTCATAATTTTTCTGAAGGTAAAATAATCCTTCTCCACAATGACAAAATCACCAAAACAGAGGACAAAACCAACCCTCACAAATTCATAAAAATAAACAACCAACCTCAACAAAATTCCTGGGACAATTCCAATTTACAAATTTGCTACAATTGCCACCTGTACGGCCTACTGATTTCAATTGTATGGACCTGTTGTTCTGCCTAACAAACTCATATTTGTGAACCAAAAAACCCTCCCACATGTGTGGATATTCTATTATGGTCACAATGTGACGGTACAGACTTGTCTGTACCACATGTGTGACTGTACATGTAACATCCCCGACCATCCATGCCGTGCCATGTTACGCCATAGAAATCTTACGTTCTCTCTATGGAACATATAGTAACATACCCAACATTTAACTGAGTTATGCCACTATTATTTTTTGAACTGTATGCAATTAAAATATATACACACAGAACTCTTGCAGAAGCATTATATATAAAACGTAAACATACAAATACATCTGTAAATGAATGGATTCACACTGAAATAACAATAAACATATACATGCAGCATATACATGAAATACCCATAAAAATAAACACAGTTATAACCACACATATGATAACCCATACAAATAAGCACGTAAATAACAATGCAACATGTAAATTTATCACACAATTGGCACTTATCTTGGTAAGAATGCCACCAACTGCGTGTAGATCTTCCACGAACCTCCCAGCCTTAGACCACACTATTCATCACTCTCAACAGTGAATCACCCCTGAGTTGGGACTAAACTCCACCCGGGTAAGGGGATTCCTAACCAAGCTAAAGGCTCATAGACAACAAGAAAGACTCCATCTCAGGTGCCAAATCAAACTAACAACCTACAATCCCTCATTCCCCACATGCCTATCCCACCCAGGAAGTGTGCCCCTTCTCTTCTCACCAGTCCTTCGGCAGCCCCACTTCCTTTTCGAGCTTTAGCAACAGGCCGGACAAGAAGTCTCAGAGCACTGTAGTTGTAGTTCAGCATCTTCAGGAAATAAATCCCCAACAATTCTCTCACCCAGAGAATTGATCACGAGCCTGAAAAACCGCCTCTTCAATATCCCACAGGCTTGACAACCTGCTTCTTCAATCCAACTCCCAAGCTAACCAGATACACCAACAAAGAATGGATATGGATATAGGTTCAGGTATAATCATGAAGATACAAAGGATAGCTCAATGGTGTGTGAATACTCATGGATGATTGACTGGATAACTGAATGATGGTCCCCATGGTGGATGAATAATGGAAAAGATGATAGGAAATGAACCGAGTCCCAACAATATGTATGCATGTCCCCAACTTGACACTTGTCATGTTGGGAGCTACTTTGGCCCACTTGTACCCAACTTTAGAACTTAGGATAAAATAATTATCCATACTTTANCGACAGAAGGTATTAATGGCTCAACAAGACTTGCTTGTAAAAGTGGGAACCATTCAAAACCACTTTCAGACGATAGATCAAGTGTTAGAAAATATTTCTTTGAGAGAAAGAGAAGCCATGGCAGCTCGGGTTGCTTTCCAATATGTTGTTATAGCTATGGCGAAGATAGAGATGGTTGGCAACTCCAAATTATCCATTGTAGAACAAACTAGAGGGAATATCTTGCTGAAGGTCTGGGAGAAGAATATATCAGAAAGCAGGGGGAGAGCTAATGAAGTGATGAATTCTTGTGAGGAAAAGTTCTCCTTGATAAATAAAAGTTTGTTAGACCTTGATAAGGAAGGCAGTGTTGGGACGCTGGGAAAAATCAATATAGCTAAATACCTGTTGGACATCAAAGAAAATGTGGAGAAAGAGTAAGTGGAGATATCCTAGATAAGCTAGGTTGATATGGTCCAAGTGGACAATTGGCTAGTACAACCAAGTTTACAACTATGCTATATCATCACGGAAGACCGACAAGTAGGGAAAAGGTTGCCACAGTTGGCAAAGAGTTGTTACACCTTTTAGGCACGCAACCAAGCAAAGCCTTCCAGGTTGATAGCCCAGTTGATGGAAAGGTGTGTCATTTGCATAGAGCAGGCGAAGGGGCAGGTTTCTGGTGCTAAATAATGAAAAATGTCAACCCGTTCTATTTCTGGAGCCGGAAGAGAAGAAAAAGGAAGGTGCTTCTCCCTTATGAGGGAAGACAAAAGATGAGGAGATGAAACGCTCCATTTTTTCATTTGTAACGGACAAGTTTCCAGAACGATTGGAATTCTAAATGTTCAGAAGTTTGTTTAAATATACATTGAGGAAAATATAGAGAGGAGGATTTTTTTTTTGGGAGGTAGATTGTAATAGAGAAAGTTCTTTTTAGCCAAGATTAATACAAAGCGAATTGAAGACTCCATATTTCGTCAAGATTGAGTTATGTGTTTTCCTCTGTTATTTCATGCTTCATGTCATTTTTTACATATACGTCTTTGATGAATGTTTTAGCTGCAATTTAGTATAACTTCTACTGTGGTGATCAGGTTCTAGTTATCTAGTTATTTACAGTTTTTCCTCTGTATCGGCTACTAGTAGGTACAAGACCTATGAATTACTTAGATCTCGACATTATATGCTTTCATCAAGGTATTCCTTTCCTCTCTTCTTCTGCTACAACGTGGGATTCCTCTAAAATTGATGCCCCACATTGTTGACAGCTCTATGTTTTCACACTCAGTTTCAAGATTTTAACTCAGCTATGGAAAATGACCTTTGATTTCGTTAAACCCTTCGATTGGCTTCATTGAATTTTCCTCGTATAATCTAAAATTGAAATAAGACTTTAAAACATCAACCCTTTTTTAAAGCTCTGTTCTCCCCATGACTGTACCCGTCGTAAGACAACCCAACATCGAATCCGGCCTATCGGATCAAACCAGCATCGATTTGAATCTTTTCGATACCATACTTAAGACTGCCATCACCCAGACAGAGATCGAATGTTCATGGGCCGCCATCGAATGGGATATCAACATTCAATAATATTTGGAAGCTAGATAAAGACAACTCAGAGATCGGCCATAGCTTCGTTCCCCGAAGTTGTTTTTTCCCCTTCTTTTTTTCTTTCACTCACTTTAGATGCTTAGAATCTACACTTTATAGCCTTAAGTGTAGACTCAAGAACAACAGATCCAATAGGTGATAGAAAATACACCTAGAAACACTTCTACATGCTCTTTTTTTGAAAATTCGGAAGCCAAAGCAACTATGTTTTATATTAAATTGAACAACCTCTCTCCTTTTGTTGAGTCAATCAAAATTTCTAGTGAGGCAAAGTATGCTATTAATACTACCCAAATTATCTCTACTAGAAGATCCAAAAAGTTGTAGGAGCTAAGAGAAAAAATGTCTAAGCACACATCGAGTTCTTCACTACTTGTGCTCAATGTTGGGATCAAATTCTCCTTTTGTGGTAATAATAACATCATTTCCAAGTCTAACATAGATGTTGAAAATATTGGGTTGTCTATCCTTTCACATCTATTTGTTCCTCCCAAACAATCAATAACACTAATGCCATTTTATGGTCCCCTTTATAGTCAATATGATTACTTGAATATTGTTAAATACAAACATAGCATTTCCATGTATTCTACGTGTATGAATGGTTATGCTTCCATAAAATTTAACATGAAGAACCTGTGATATATCAATGATCGTGCATGCACTCATGGGAACATTGCAAGGTTCATAAATAGTTGTGAGTGCTCATTGTTTAATTCACATTGTTCGTCTGAGGAACACTCCAATGACAAAGAGTTCTTTATGAAAAGAAAGGAATCCAGATTTATTATTATGCATGCAATGTATAATTTGTGTCCTAGAGATGAGTTGTTAGTAAAATATAACTTTCGTAGAGTACCAACGACTTGTCAAAGACAACTTACATTGGGAATACCTTTAAATGTCCCCTTGAGGTGTAAGAAAAAAGCCATTGAGTATTTGGATTTTTTGATTTTCAATGGAATTAATGTAAATGTATTTTCCTAATTTGACATTTGTTTTATAAAGTGATTGGTTGATGTGGATTATAACTGGAAAAAAATTCCATGATTATAATAAATGTTTGGTCTAATGTTTGAACATAACTAAAGCATTGTGTTGCTAATATCATCAATTTAATGTTCAATAATTTTGAAGTCGGGATTATGACTATGAGAGACCTATCTACTATCTATAGTTTCACCTCACCACGATGTTAAATCAAGAGAATTTGTTAAATGATCACATCATAGAGAGGAAGCATACCAAGCATGGTTAAATCAATCACCTATTCAATTCCCACTATGTCCCGAGTCACCAATTTAGAACATATACAATAACACATGTTCTTCATTTGTTCGAGATGAAAATAATGATATAGAGGTGGGTATGGGTGATTTATTACAAGATACTCTACCATGGAGGGAATGCCATTACATGCATTCTAGTAATATGAACTAGGAGATGATGCTTATATCATTGATGCCTTCTTTGAATGCCTAAAACCTGCTTCCAACACCCCTCTCTTTAGACATAGGTCAAGGTCTACTCAAATAAGGATAAAAATGTTACTATACACCTTGAAAGTAATGTAAGGTACCTCAAACATAATTTATTGGAATTACTGAGGTAATTGACCATCAAGTCCCCTATATTTTAACAAATATTGTCACACAATCAACAATGAAAAGGGAGTTCATGCATGCTTGATGACAATGTACATTTCTATTTCCAACTAATTACAAGTCACTCAAAGATAAGGTACTTTCAAATGATAATGCCCCGAACAATTGCAAAGAGGCAAATAAATTGTTGAAAAATTTAGGTGTTGAGTACATATCATATCACACTTGTTCGAATGATTACATTCTATACAGAGGTGAATACAAAGACAAAAATATATGTCCAGAATGTGGATATGATAGGTACTATAAATAAAAAACAAGGGAAAAGAACATGGTCTTCCTCATAATATATTGAGGCACATGTCATTTTTCACATGCAACTCTATCATGCAACTAATTTCATATTTGAGAATTACTTCCAAGTGACCAAACAACAAACCCTAGCTGTTATCAGTGAACAATTCTACATTGAAATTATTGAGGAAAAAATACAATAGTGGAAAAAACAATATCAAAGATAAATAATCACACTTGAAACACAAAATTTAATGTTCTGTAAATGTCAAATTCATAATTTTTCTGAAGGTAAAATAATCCTTCTCCACAATGACAAAATCACCAAAACAGAGGACAAAACCAACCCTCACAAATTCATAAAAATAAACAACCAACCTCAACAAAATTCCTGGGACAATTCCAATTTACAAATTTGCTACAATTGCCACCTGTACGGCCTACTGATTTCAATTGTATGGACCTGTTGTTCTGCCTAACAAACTCATATTTGTGAACCAAAAAACCCTCCCACATGTGTGGATATTCTATTATGGTCACAATGTGACGGTACAGACTTGTCTGTACCACATGTGTGACTGTACATGTAACATCCCCGACCATCCATGCCGTGCCATGTTACGCCATAGAAATCTTACGTTCTCTCTATGGAACATATAGTAACATACCCAACATTTAACTGAGTTATGCCACTATTATTTTTTGAACTGTATGCAATTAAAATATATACACACAGAACTCTTGCAGAAGCATTATATATAAAACGTAAACATACAAATACATCTGTAAATGAATGGATTCACACTGAAATAACAATAAACATATACATGCAGCATATACATGAAATACCCATAAAAATAAACACAGTTATAACCACACATATGATAACCCATACAAATAAGCACGTAAATAACAATGCAACATGTAAATTTATCACACAATTGGCACTTATCTTGGTAAGAATGCCACCAACTGCGTGTAGATCTTCCACGAACCTCCCAGCCTTAGACCACACTATTCATCACTCTCAACAGTGAATCACCCCTGAGTTGGGACTAAACTCCACCCGGGTAAGGGGATTCCTAACCAAGCTAAAGGCTCATAGACAACAAGAAAGACTCCATCTCAGGTGCCAAATCAAACTAACAACCTACAATCCCTCATTCCCCACATGCCTATCCCACCCAGGAAGTGTGCCCCTTCTCTTCTCACCAGTCCTTCGGCAGCCCCACTTCCTTTTCGAGCTTTAGCAACAGGCCGGACAAGAAGTCTCAGAGCACTGTAGTTGTAGTTCAGCATCTTCAGGAAATAAATCCCCAACAATTCTCTCACCCAGAGAATTGATCACGAGCCTGAAAAACCGCCTCTTCAATATCCCACAGGCTTGACAACCTGCTTCTTCAATCCAACTCCCAAGCTAACCAGATACACCAACAAAGAATGGATATGGATATAGGTTCAGGTATAATCATGAAGATACAAAGGATAGCTCAATGGTGTGTGAATACTCATGGATGATTGACTGGATAACTGAATGATGGTCCCCATGGTGGATGAATAATGGAAAAGATGATAGGAAATGAACCGAGTCCCAACAATATGTATGCATGTCCCCAACTTGACACTTGTCATGTTGGGAGCTACTTTGGCCCACTTGTACCCAACTTTAGAACTTAGGATAAAATAATTATCCATACTTTA
>JZKD02S0271061.1:0-10132 GCA_000966675.3 Picea glauca
AGTTTGTATAAATAAAGGAAGCCAGTGCCTCATTATCTCACTCACTCATTCGCTCATCCAGTGTGCAAGTTTGGTAGTTGAAATTGGGAGAAGAAGGAAGAGAGAGGCGCATTTCTCAGTGTTGGATAGTCTCTAGTGTTTTGGTTTATTGCTTTGGCATTGTATTGGCCATCTATATTAAGGAATTTTTTGTTGGGTTTTCTCCCCCATGGGGGTTTCCCAAGATAAATAATGTGTATCTTGTGATTGTGTTTCTCTTAGTGATCCTACCTATGCTATTCTTATCTAGTAAATTGAAAAGAAACCTAATAATAGCTTAAACCTTAACATTAAGGTATGAGCCACAGAGACTCAGTTTGGTGAAATCAGACCCTACGTTCAGAGTTTCTTTTACGCAGGCCGGGTGCATTCGATTTTGTGAGAAAATTCAAGAATATAACCAACATCTGACAAAGGATTTTTCCCTCAACTACAATGGTGTCCATAAAAAAGTTGTTGGGGTCATATTCCTAGTGATAGAGGGGATAATAGTTATTGCTACAAAGATCCCAATCCTAGGGGAAATATGTTTAAAGGTATGCCTTTGGATTATGTGTTTTACATTGATTTCCTCAAGTCTAAATATAGAAATCACAAGATAGGAGCCACCATTCCTATGTGCTAGAGCCCTATGAGAAGTTGTTGAGGGTCGTACAAAGATATTTTACTTGTGAGGGTAGTTTTGATAGGGTATACCAGTACCATGTGAGACTCCTCATGCACTTCACAGGGAAAAACCCTCTCAACTTACCTTTTTACCTATATAGAAGCTTAGGAAAGATGGCAGACAAGGTCTAAGCCAGGGCCGACCAACTTAAGAGTATCTTGTTCCACTTTTCCTTAGTGAAGCTACTAGTTGTTGAAGAACTCAGAAAGCTAAACAGGGACTGGGATTCTTTCTTGTCCTCAGCCAATATTCCCCTAGACCCCAAAAGAGATACCCCATTGTTTGTTGAAATATTGTCTCCTAACAACTCAGGTCAAAAGAGAGAAAGTGGTACAGATAAAGGTAAAGGAAAGGAAGTTGAAGGCTCTCCTCCAAGCCAACCAGTTCCAAAAAAGGGTAGGAAGCTATTGTTTACCGATGAACCAAAAGAGGCCCAGACACCTAGAAGGCCAACCACAAGGTCATCAGC
Organism: Picea glauca; assembly: GCA_000966675.3. Lineage (NCBI taxonomy): Eukaryota > Viridiplantae > Streptophyta > Pinopsida > Pinales > Pinaceae > Picea > Picea glauca. The sequence continues at coordinate 1,176 of JZKD02S0271061.1, forward strand.
TAGAAGAATTCCTACACCTACAGTGCAGACAAAATATGTTGAGGTTGCATCTTAGGGGATGTATGAAGGCCAAAACAAAGCGAGAGAGAAAGACTCAGAATTTATGGAAATGCAACAACAGCTCAGAGAGGCTCAGCATGTGATTTCTCTGTTTTATCAAGAGAGCAGAGAGCTGAAGAGGAAGCTAGCTAAGAGAGGTTCAGAGGAACAAACACCACAAAACAAGATAGACCCCATGCAAGAAATTTCAAAGGGGAAGGAGGTCATGCACATCCCTGAGATCACAGTTTTGGACAAGCCTATAGCTCCTCTGACAAGATCCTCATCTAGGAAGAAGAGTTTAGAGACACAGGGCCAACTTGCAGCAAGAGAAAAAACCCCTACTTCATCCATAGAAGGAGAAAAAAGCATAAGATGGTTGAATAAGCAGCTAAGAGAAGCTCAATATCATCAATCTCAGGAAAGAAAAGAGGATATCATATGATAGAGCCATGAAACACTTTAGCTAGAGAAAATGCATGTGCAGCCCTTTCCAATGCCCAGTCAAAATTAAAGAGAAATGCAGCCCTGTTCAGGCAAGTGGGAAATTTAAAGGTACAAAAATTAACACTAAGGAAGAAAAAGAGGCATCTTAAATAAAGGTTGCAATTGAATGATGAAGCCAGAAGAAGATTAGAACTACTTGCAGAAGTAGCAAAAATATGACTGAAGCAAGTTCACATTTTTGCATTTTTGGGAAAAAAGCCATTACATCTGCAACCTAAATGGTGACTAAAGGAGGAAGAAAATTAGCAAGGTTTAACATATTGCTATAAGAAACATATTTTTTGAAATCCATGTGCCTCTGATTCAAACAAATATGATAGTATGAGGCAACCTCTTGAACTTAGTTGCAGTTTTGAATGATAAACATGTATACACATCACTTGTGTAGTGAGCCAGCGCTACACAAATGTTGTAGACACATATGATTGAGAAGGACAATATAAAATGATTGGTGTACCACACTGGAGGTCAAATCAGGGTTCAAATCGGTAGCTTCCACTTGGATCTACTGAATTTTCAAGAAAACCAAGCACGTTACGCAAACGTTGTAGGTAGCATTTGTGTAGCGCTAGCTCCTGACTGCTACGCAAAGGTGACAGGGTTACCTAACAGCGTGCCAATTGTCTCGAAGGGGTCTCCAGATGCACCTGATGACTCATTCACCCATCAAAATCGAATTTTTCTCAGATATTTGATTGTATAAGATACATTTTGTTTTGCATTAAATATGGTCAAAACAGACTTACTATTTTTAGTAAAGTTGTTTTGGAGTTGTCCTCTTCCAATGTAACCAGATCTACTATTGTAGTCAGTTGGAGCTGGACTCCTAGTAGCCTAGTTTAGAAAATAGGCTTCTATATATTTGATCATTTTGAAGTAAAAAAAGGGGGCGAGTTGGCAGATATATAGTATTTTTTATCTTCATTGTAAATTTTTTAATCTGAATGAAATGAAAATGCAGAAGTCTTGAACCTTCATGAAAAAAATTCTAATGGTGATGAGATGACACTGTGTTTCTTATCTTTTGTATGTATCTGTTGTGTCCCTACTTGCATATCATTTTTTTCCTCTGTTTAAATTGATATTTAAGAGTGTAGAATTCATCTAAATGGTGCTCTAGACTCAAAGAATTTAAACTTTGTCCTTTCTTCCTAACTAGGTCATAATTCATCTATATGGTGCTCTGATTCCAATATGTGTTGCCTTTTTCCTCTTTCACCCCTTACAACAAATTCAAAATGAAGGTTTCATCCACCTAATTTAGCCTTTGTTCCTCTGAAAGGTTCTACCTACCATTCATTATTTTCATTTGTTTTTAGGGTTTGACTCCATAGCCCAATGGTATTTTCCCTTTTGCCCAACCAAACCCCATTTTCTACCCTATCTTCATCAATGATCTAGCCATTGTACTAATTAGATAGCATGTCATTCTTGACTGAGCTACAAAGAGAGAGCCCTCTCTGGGTTGGAAGGGCTAGATTTCATCCTGTAAGTTAGTTTGTGGTTACCTCTTTGACTTACCTCCATAGCCAGGGAAATTTATGGAGTGATAACATTTTGGCATCGTTTCCAGGGAACAAAAGTTTCATTTTCCCTGGGAGAAACGAAAAGGTTTAGACCTGATTTCTTATGGTGGACATAGGTCAGACACAAGAAGGTTGTACATTTCCACCTGGCGACTCCAATCAAGCTTCAATGAAATTTGAGGACTCCACTAGAGGACGAGCTCTTTTGATAGCAATATGAAGGAACAAAGAGTCGGGTATCAAAGTGAAAATTTCTTTCAAGAAATTTTATTCATATTCATCAAGTACCTCTTCTCTTGTCCAGAGCATGTCAAAAATTTTCTCCTTTACCTGTTGCATTCTAATGAGGACCACAAATCTGTATTTGAAAATCCTTCTTTTGAAATTGTGAATATACCTTCTTCACATATTATTGATCTTGATCAAGGTCCTTCATTTGAGTCATATGACAACCATAACAAAGCTGGTGACCCTCAAGATACTAAAGTTGATCTAACATCTCATATACATAATCCAACACCTTCCAAGATTTAGCAAAGATACAAACCTTTAAAATTGCATTATATTCTCCATGATTTTCCTTCAAAGCATGTCAAGTATCATCTCAAATTTGATGGAAAGCTTAAGAACATCACGGCTGAAGAACACATTCAGGATTTTGAGTATTTTATAGATCTGTTGGAAATTGAACAATATGATGTATGTATGAGAACCTTTGCTCAATCATTACAAGGAGATGCCAAAGCATGGTTTAGACATTTGCAACCTCAGACGATTAGCTTGTGGGATGAATTGAAGGATGTTTTTCTGAAATTCTGGGGTGAGAGAAAATCATGCGATCTACTCCTTTCAGAGTTTTATTCCATGAGAAGAATGAAAGATGAAACCATCTCAAATTTCAGTAGGAGGTTTGCTAGTCTTTATTATAAACTACCTAAAGAAGTCCAACCTCCTGAAGTTGTTTCCATGCTCCATTATGTAACAACCTTTCAATCAAACTTATCTTTTCTTCTGATGGTGAGGAAGTCTATGTCTTTGCAACAAATGTTAAATAATGCTCAGGAAGTTGCAAACAATATTCAAGCATGTAAGAAGCTGCAAAATCATATTTTGGATGAGAAATTGAAAGCTGAGGAACTAGAGACTGTGCATAATATGCAAGAAGTTGATCATGTCATAAGTTTTCTTGAAGGTTGTCATGAGGATGTGTTTGCAAAGAATGATGAGCAGCTTTAAGAGCAACATACTCTCTCGAATTGTTTTGATACTGATTTAAATTTAGATCCATGTCATCATGACTAAGAAATTGATTCTTTTATGTATGCATTTGTAGAAAACCATGAATGTGAATTTGCAGATCAGCTTGCAAAAGAACAAGTCGTTGCCTCAATTTTCTTGTTTGATGACATTATAGAGATTTTTGGCGAACCCAGGTATGATGAGTACAATGATGACTACGAGGTTGACTTTTCAGAACAAGCAGTTGCACTTTCCAAATATGAAAATGACTATTTTCAGCAATCCAAAGAAATCGGAAAATGTGCATGTGACAGCAGTGAAGAAAATGAAGAAAGTTTTGAATCAAGCGAAAGAACTTTGCCATTGTGTTTTTCTTCTTTCAAATTGTTGAAGCAGAATGGTTATAATGTTTCAAATCAGAAATCCTCCAAGCATGATGTTGAATATGAAAAAAGCAGTGGACTTGCCAATGAAAATTATCTTCCATTATGTTTTTCTTCCTTTGAATTGTTGAAAGTAAATAATGAGATAACAGAGGAAGAAGGGAAGTCTGACTACATTCACAGTGACATTGTTTTACATGAGAAAATTGTTATCAATTAAGAGGACCAACAACCTTCTCATACATTTAATGACCTTGCTGTTGATTACATGGAAGGTTATTTCAGTTCAGATTTGCAGCCTGTGATCAACTACCAACTTGGAAATGAAGATGATGGTCAATCAATGTCGGTGTTAGATATGCATTGCTTGCCACCAGAGATTTTATTTCAGCCAGCACTGTCTTTTGATTTAGAATATTGTTATTTCCAGGAGTCTCAACAGATTTTTCAACCTCTTTGTGGCAATCAATAGGTTGAATTGCATAAAAAAAGAAAAAGGATGCAGTGGAAGGGGTGAAACATGATTGTTGTTTTATGCATGTTTTTTACGATCCATTTGCAGTTTTGTTGGAGGCGGTAAACAGTCCCAATGTTTTTAATTTTTTGAGATTTGAATTTGTAGATAAATTTTTGAATGAATTATCAGTAAACATGCTTTGGAGAAAGCATGTGCAAAGAAAGAAAACAGTGGATAAAGTGTTTGCATGGTTGCATTGTCATTTTGATTTCACTTGATTGGTAGTTTTTTCAACAGTTAGGGTAGGTAGGTGTGAATAAGATCAGCATGGCGAGCATTTCTTTCAGCATTTTTTAGTTTACAGTTGAGAGTTGTCATTCTCAATTTGGGTTGCAACTTGGTTTCAATTTGAAAGGAGCAGGTTGTAGGTCAATTTGTAGATTACAGTGTTGAGGTTGGATCAGTCCAATGGATAAGGCACCTGGTCTATTGTTCTTTCCTACCTTATAGAGAGGATAACATCCCCATTGGAGCCAGATGTTAACATCAGTATTTTTAGGGTAAGAATTAGATTTTGTCTAAACTTTACAAAATCATGCCATGGTCTTGGGAAGACCAAGGCATTCCTAAATTGAGTCACAGTTTGTGTATATAGAGAGTCATGGGATGGCTCAAGAAGCCTTAGGTCATTGATAAAATACAGGGTAAAGTGCATGTCAAATAAGAGTCAAAGTCACAAGTCTGAGTCAATGGTTTGTGTATATCATCACATATTATGAAGGTGAAGAAGTCATTAGAAGGTCCATGGGTTGTTTTTCATCATGAAAGATTTTGTAAGGGTCCTTGTTTTGAAGTCCAAAATGACATCATATAAAGGAAATGATATATCATATTTAAAGTCGTAATTTTAGGAGGGAGGTCTTGTCAAATCATGTTAATGAGCATGATCACATGTAATGAAGTTAGTGCAAGTGCTTGATGGTTCTTTATGTCATCTGTACCTTGGAAAGATCAAAAGTTGGGCACACTGCGCAAGTCACTTAAATGATATAAAGGGTCTTTTCACTTCAAACAGTACAATTCCCTCTCAAAACATCTCCACATCAAATCCTACATCCTTCTCCATCATCTTTCATCCCTCTACACGCATTCTAGACTTGCAAGTTGGTTTCGTCCCTCTCGAGCAAGCTCCAAAATCCCCTGCTACACAAACCCTATTTCGCACTACGCAAATGTTGTGCAGACTCTTGCGTTATGCAACTGTTGTTATGTGTTCCTTGCTACGCAAATATCGGTGTTGAATTCCCTCTCCTCATCTCATACCCAGTCACCAGTTGTGATAAACACATTTAAAACCTGATTACACATGCATTCATACCTAGCTAAGTAACCTGCCTCACACATAGAAAAGTTTTTCATATTGTTTTGAAATAAACCCTAGCTCTGATAGACTTGTTGCACAAAATTACCTGTTAGGTTTTGATCACTTCTCTAACTGCCATAGATTCACATCCATCTTGCAGAGATATTCATGCAGATATGACAACACAGAAGAAGAAGAGGCACAGAGGAGAGAATGTGTTAAGATAGAGGCACGGAGCCTCAGTTTGGTGAACTCACACCCTATGTTCATATTTTCTTTTGAGCAGGTCGGGTGCATTCGATTTTGTGAGAAAATTCAAGGGTATAACCCACAGCTGACAAAGGAGTTTTCCCTCAACTACAATGGTGTCCAGACAACAGTTGTTGGGGTCATCTTCCTAGTGTCATAGGGGACAATAGTTGACGATACAAAGATCCCAATCCTAGGGGAAATATGGTTTAAAGGTATGCCTTTGGATTATGTGTTTTACATTGATTTCCTCAAGCCTAAATATAGAAATCACAAGATAGGAGCCGCCATTCCTAGGGAGTATGTGCTAGAGCCCTATGAGAAGCTATTGAGGGTCATACAAAGATATTTTACTTGTGAGGGTAGGTTTGATAGGGTATACCAGTACCATGTGAGACTCCTCATGCACTTCACAGGGAAAAACCCTCTCAACTTACCTTTTTACCTGTATAGAAGCCTAGGAAACATGACAGACAAGGGCCAAGCCAGAGTTGACCAACTCAAGAGTAGATTTTTCCACTTTTCCTTAGTGAAGAAACTAGTTGTTGAGGAACTCAAAAAGATAAACATGGACTGGGATTCTTTCTTGTCCTTAGCTAATATTCCCTTGTACCCCAAAAGAGATACCCCATTGTCTGTTGAAATATTATATCCTAACAACTCAGGTCAAAAGGGAGAAAGTATTGCAGAGAAAGGCAAAGGAAAGGAAGTTGAAGGCTCTCCACCAAGACAACCATTTCCAAAAAAGGGTAGGATGTTATTGTTTACCTATGAACCAAAAGAGGCCCAGACACCCAGAAGGCCAACCACAAGATCAACAACTAGAAGCATTCCTACACCTACAGTGCAGACATAATATGTTGAGGTTACAACTCAGGGCATGGATGAAGGACAAGACAAAGTAGGAGAGAAAGACTCAGAATTTATGGAAATGCAAAAACAGCTCAGAGAGGCTCAGTATATGATTTCTTAGTTTTATCAAGAGAGCGAAGAGTTGAAGAGGAAGTTATTTGAGATATGTTCTGAGGAACAAACACCACGGAACAAGACAGGCCCCATGCAAGACATTTCAAAGGGGAAGGAGGTCATGCACATCCCTGAGACCACAGTTTTGGATAAGCCTACAACTCCTTTGACAAGATCCTCAACTAGGAAGAAGAGTTCAGAGACATAGGGCCAGCTTGCAGCAAGCGAAAAACCCCCTACTTCACCCACAGAAGGAGAAAAAAGCATAAGATGGTTGAATAAGCAGCTAAGAGAAGCTCGAGATCAAATAATCAAGCTCAGGGAAGAAAAGAGGATATTGGATGACAGAGCCAGGAAACACTTTAAATAATGCAAACCAACCAAAGAAAATGCATGTGCAGACCGTTCCAATGCCCAGTCAAAATTGAAGAGAAATGCAGCCATGTTCAGGCAAGTGGGAAATTTGAAGGTACAAATCTTAACACTAAGGAAGGAAAACAGGCATCATAAACAAAGGTTGCAATTGAATGATGAAGCCAGAAGAATATTAGAACTACTTGCAAAAGTAACAGAAATATGACTGAAGAAACTTCACATTTTTGCAGTTTTGGGGAAAAAGCCATTACAGTTGCAACCTAAATGGTGATTAAAGGAGAAAGAAAATTAGCAAGGTTTAACATATTGTTATAAGAAACATCTTTTTTGAAATCCATGTGCCTCTGATTCAAACAAAAATGACAGTATGAGGCAACCTCTTGAACTTAGTTGTTGTTTTGACTGATAAACAAGCATATATAGCACTTTTGTAGGGATCCAACGCTACAAAAATATTGTAGACACATATAAACTAAAAAGAAAGTATAAAATGATTGATATACCACACTGGAGGTCAAATAAGGGTTCAAATTGGTAGCTTCCACTTGGATCTGCACAAGTTTCAAGAAAACCAAGCGCGCTACACAAATGTTATAGGCATCATTTGTGTAGCGCTAGCTCCAATCTATTATGCAAAGGTGACAGGGCTACCTAATAGTGCACCAATTTTCTCAAAGGGGTCTCCAGATGCACCGGATGACTCATTCACACATCATAATCGAATTTTGATCAGATATTTGATTGTATAAGATACATTTTGTTTTGCATTAAATATGGTCAAAACAGACTTACTATTTTTAGTAAAGTTGTTTTGGAGTTGTCCTCTTCCAATGTAACCATATCCACTATTGTAGTAAGTTGGAGCTCGACTCCTAGTAGCCTAGTTTAGCAAATAGGCTTCTATATATTTGATCATTTTGATGTAAAAAAAGGGGGGTGAGTTGGCAAAACTATAGTATTTTTTATCTTCATTGTAAAAATTTTAATCTGAATAAAATGAAAATGCAAAAGTCATGAACCTTCATGAAAAAGATTCTAATGTTGATGAGATGGCAGTGTGCTTCTTATCTTTTGTATTTATCTCTTGTGTCCTTACTTGCATCTCATTTTTTCTCTGTTTAAATTGATATTTAAGAGTGTAGAATTCATCTAAATGGTGCTCTAGACTCAAAGAATTTAAACTTTGTCCTTTCTTCCTAACTAGGTCAGAATTCATCTATATGGTGCTCTGATTCCAATATGTGTTTCATTTTTCCTCTTTCACCCCCTACAACAAATTCAAAACTGAAGGTTTCATCCACCTAATTTAGACTGTGTTCCTCTGAAAGGTTCTACCTACCAATCATTGTTTTCAATTTTTTTTAGGGTTTGACTCCATAGCCCAATGGTATTTTTCCTTTTGCCCAACCCAACCGCATTTTCTACCCTATCATCATCAATGATCTAGCCATTGTACTAATTAGATAGTCTGTCATTCTTGACTGAGCTATAAAGAGAGATCCCTCTCTGCATTGGAAGGGCTAGCTTTCATCCTTGTAAGTTAGTTTATGGTTACCTATGTGACTTGCCTCCACAACCAAGGAAATTTACGGAGTGATAACATTTTGGCTCTGTTGCTGGGGAATGAAAGTTGCATTTTCCTTGGGAGAAATGACAAGGTTTAGACCTGATTTCTTATGGTGGACAGAGGTGTTAAGCCCTAATATTGGTTCATTACCTCTTAATTGGGGCATATTAGATTATTAATGTTATTTTATTTATGTCAGCTTTATTCCATTAGTTGTAATTATACCTCCTAGTCTCCTATATATACCAAGGAGACATTTTCATTTGGAATCATCTTGTACTTGAAC
>JZKD02S0271072.1:0-20585 GCA_000966675.3 Picea glauca
TCTTTGAGCTGTCTTACTTATATGGTGATATCATAACCTCTTTATTAAAACCTAGGTGAGCTTAAGCTCATTATCATATATATTTTCATTTAATTGTTCTTGGCAATTTTTTTTTTATATAATGAGAAAATTGATCATAATTTTAGTTGTTAATTAACATTGATTTAGTTGTTAATTAGTACTGAGAATAGTTATCATTGGTTGTTATTCACAGATACGAGTTAACTCGTCACCATTTCAAGGAAAACCATCTTGCTTAGAAAACCCACGAATGGTGGATAAAGCGGTAGACTTTCACTTCTATCAAATGCCTCTGGGTCTTGGGTTGTTAAGTTGTCTCCTTACATCCAAGGAAAACGAGCTCTTAGCCAAGTAAACACAGCTTTAGGTCATACTCCAAAGTCAATTACCCTTAACACTCTCAAGAACTAATTTTAACTTTTTTACATAATCATTTCTTTAATTTTGTTTGTGAGAATAAAATTTATTATTTTATTATTTAGTAAGTCAAATCAAGACAAAAAGTCCTAAGATTGAAGACTTTTTCAAATAGCAAAATTAAACTATAAATGAAACCTTTTCAATAGGAATTGATTATGTAAGTAACATCAAACTATTGGTTAGTACAAACCAATGCGAGTTTAGATTGCTTGAYATACAAGAAAACATTGATCTTCCAGAATATATGTCGTTAACAATACGTGAAAACATGTATGTTGTAGAATATAAAACCTTTGAGTATAGTGTAGTCGGATCTCCATGGTTGCTCGATATACAACGAAGTCTTCCCCATTGTCAAGTGCAACCCACTGCCCAATTAATAGGTGAAACATGTAAGATATCTATTTCATGCACATCAAACCCTCCTTAAGAACATATCCGCTCACAAAAATCTATTAGTCCCACCATGCAGTACCCATAAAGTAGGGAATATATCAAGGAAGAGAAGCCACTACACTCCAAAGGTTTTTGTCACGATAATACTTCAATACCTCTTGTNTTAGGTCATACTCCAAAGTCAATTACCCTTAACACTCTCAAGAACTAATTTAACTTTTTTTCACAATCATTTCTTTAGTTTTGTTTGTGAGAATAAAATTTATTATTTTATTATTCAGTAAGTCAAATCAAGACAAAAAGTCCTAAGATTGAAGACTTTTTCAAATAACAAAATTAAACTATAAATGAAACCTTTTCAATAGGAATTGATTATGTAAGTAACATCAAACTATTGGTTAGTACAAACCAATGAGAGTTTAGATTGCTTGACATACAAGAAAACATTGATCTTCCAGAATATATGTCGTTAACAATACGTGAAAACATGTATGTTGTAGAATATAAAACCTTTGAGTATAGTGTAGTCGGATCTCCATGGTTGCTCGATATACAACGAAGTCTTCCCCATTGTCAAGTGCAACCCACTGCCCAATTAACAGGTGAAACATGTAAGATATCTATTTCATGCACATCAAACCCTCCTTAAGAGCATATCCGCTCACAAAAATCTATTAGTCCCACCATGCAGTACCCATAAAGTAGGGAATATATCAAGGAAGAGAAGCCACTGCACTCCAAAGGATTTTGTCACGATAATACTTCAATACCTCTTGTTTATGTCCCTAGAGTAAGGAGGGACTAAACAAGAAATCAAAATCCCACCTAAACTCCACATATTTTCCCCTTTTATCCCCTTTGTCTATAGAAGTAGAATTTCTCACATGTTTTCCTCTTAGTCTTGGTTTTCCAAAGATATTTTCCTTAATGCATGACTTCCATGCACTCATCTACACAGTAGCAATGAAATGATAATACACATAAGCTACACGTGTTAATCAAGCAAAATCACTTGGATTTGCAACCTTTGAGTGTCTTTTGCAACCTGCTCATGTACTCCTCATTGTCATTGATGTTGGAATTGAAATACCTATCCATTCAAGGASTGTCTTTCTATTTTCCCATACAATATAGAGYCATAYTGCCTCAAGTTTTCATCCACCATGGGAGAGAAGAGGTTAATACTTATAAGTAGCCATTTTAACTCGCCATTGTAGAGTTGCAGTCGTACATTTCTTCCTCCATGCTTAGTGTAAGCATTGAAATATTTTGTCAAGAGTCACTTCAAACCCTCCTTAATAGGGATTTAAATTCTTTTCTGGGTAGAATCGACGAGATTAATTTCAACTCTCCAAGTGTAGAGCATCTGAGTCTTGAAGCTAGAAGAAAANCACAAAAATCTATTAGTCCCACCATGCAGTACCCATAAAGTAGGGAATATATCAAGGAAGAGAAGCCACTACACTCCAAAGGTTTTTGTCACGATAATACTTCAATACCTCTTGTTTATGTCCCTAGAGTAAGGAGGGACTAAACAAGAAATCAAACTCCCACCTAAACTCCACATATTTTCCCCTTTTATCCCCTTTGTCTATAAAAGTAGAATTTCTCACATGTTTTCCTCTTAGTCTTGGTTTTCCAAAGATTTTTTCCTTAATGCATGACTTCCATGCACTCATCTACACAGTAGCAATGAAATGATAATACACATAAGCTACACGTGTTAATCAAGCAAAATCACTTGGATTTGCAACCTTTGAGTGTCTTTTGCAACCTGCTCATGTACTCCTCATTGTCATTGATGTTGGAATTGAAATACCTATCCATTCAAGGACTGTCTTTCTATTTTCCCATACAATATAGAGCCATATTGCCTCAAGTTTTCATCCACCATGGGAGAGAAGAGGTTAATACTTATAAGTAGCCATTTTAACTCGCCATTGTAGAGTTGCAGTCGTACATTTCTTCCTCCATGCTTAGTGTAAGCATTGAAATATTTTGTCGAGAGTCACTTCAAACCCTCCTTAATAGGGATTTAAATTCCTGTCTGGGTAGAATCGAAGAGATTAATTTCAACTCTCCAAGTGTAGAGCATCTGAGTCTTGAAGCTAGAAGAAAACCCAGACTTCTCTATATTGGGTTATGAATTTTACCAATTTCATTGTAGATTCCATTGTGGTTTGGGGATTTTGGTGGAAAAAGCAAATATTTAGAAAAGTAGAGAATGAAAAAGAGGGCATACACAAAAAAGAGAAGAAGGTGATCATCAAGAACACCAATATGGTGAGATGTAGAAGGAAGCCATTGAATGTGCTTCTCATGTAACATTTTCATTAACATTTAATGTCATGTAGCTTGTTAGGGAAGTTCTTTTTTATTTTCATTGAATGAATGCATATTTCCCTTACCTCTTTGTAAGGATTTTGAGAAGCACATTGTGAGAAGGACATACAATTTGTGCAATTCAGACAATCTCCCATAACATCTATGCAACCCAAGCAAGGCCAACTTACTGCTCTACTAGAGGTTGAAATTAATGGAAGAGTGTTTTAGATAAATTCTTATCTATGAGGATTTCAAGGAGTTTCAGGATTATAAGCAAATGCACTATAGGGCTCAACTGTAGGAGATTTTTAAGTGCTACTATGTTGATATTTGCATCCCATTGTAGAGGTTGATGGATCATATCACAAGACAATACATGAAGATTGTCATATTGTGATTCTTTGACTCTTATGCCTAATTTGTGTCTTATGTTTGGGTATTGAATGTCATGGATCGACATTATTTGTTTTGAGATTCTCTTATGCCCTCCAAAAGAATGGATTGATTGTGTATTAGTTATAGTCATTTAATGCATGTCCTCTATCAATTAATAAAAATTGCAACCAAGTTCTACCTCTTATCAACTTAGGTTATGCAAAATTTTGGAAATAGATGTAACAACTAATGTGAGTTAATTATCAATTAATAAAGATAGTCACCATTTTCTATGACTTGATGACTAACATTTTGTAATTTTTTCCTAATTTTAATTTTTTAATTTTAGTTTTTGGGACTAAAAATTATCTTGAAAACTAAAGTTATATTGTCAAATCAATAATTTTAACCAATAATTAAATAATATAATCAAATTTTGAAATTTCTTAAAATAATTAAAATGTTTTATTTAATACATTATTTTTTCCAAAATATCATAAAAATTTCATGCTAATTTACCACAAAATAAAAAATTTATGACTAATTTACCACAAAATAAAAAATATATGACTCGCACAACACAACATATACAAATAAACGGAGAAACTAAAGTTATACGTTCACATGGATGTAGAATAATGGAGCTAATCTTGGGTAGACTTAGTACAAGTATTGATCAAAAAGTTCCTCAAGGAACTACAAAACCCCCAATATAGAATAGAAAAGATAGGCACTTAAAGATACCCACGGAGAGAAGTTTGTTATGCTCATTTAGATTTGTTTTAATCATCTATATATCCTATTGCTTTATATTTTGAAGAGGATTTAGAAGCATCCGAGGGAAAATCAGCTACTTCATTAAACAAGTAACTCTTTTATAATCAAATTATTCTTTTAAAAAATAAAGCCCAATATTTACTGAAGCATTGTTTTCCACCAATAAGCAACAATTCAAATTCTCAATGATTCTTTCTCCCATTAATGGACTTCTTTTTTCTATAATTATTTACAAGCTCTTTTAAAAGTTGCATAGAATGTTCTTAATAGTGATATGCATTTCTACAACCCATCCAAGGAAGTCTCTGCCGATTCTATAAGCTTTGTTTAATCATGATAATCAAGTGATATGAGAGTCTTACATGTGAATTATGTAATCTTTAATTATATTTAAAAAAAATAGTTAAATGTAATATTAATTATATGTTAAATAAGTTTTAAATAAGCTATGTAGCAAGTTGTAATCATGATATAATAAGGAGAAATGACAAAGTGGAGTTTCCACTTGGTTTCAAGGAAAATGACAAACCCTAGGTGAAAGGAAGAGGGGAAGAAGAGATAAGGGAGGAATGTCACTAGATTAATTAGGGTTTTAATTTTAATTAGTTATTCATGAGTGTAGGTTAATTAAGGTATTTTGATTAGGTATGAAAATAAACCAAGTGATAACAACAAGTTAATAAAGGAAACGATCCAAATTTAGGAGCGGAACGAACTGATTAACATATTGAATACAATAAACACAGAGATATGAAGACCAACACATATATCCAATGAACAATATCTTCTATTGAATAAATGAAATAGGTTTAAACTGTAAAACTACTAAACTGAAACACTTGCTCAAATGGTGGTAGCTATCTCTAAGAAGAGATGTGGTCGCAACGTGCATCTATCTGAGCATAATGAATACAATGAGGCTCTAGAGGCGTTTTTTATATTACTCATGAATGCCAAAACCCTAGACATCCAAAAACCTAACCCTAGGAGATGAAAAGCCAAAAGTTATGTGGACCCCTATGGGAAAGTTGGTACCTCAACTTCCTAGGGTCGTAACTTTTGCATATGAACTCTGTTTTAGGTGCGTGATAGCCTGTTGGAAAGGTCTTTTAGAGAGATACACATTACGCCATCAAACTCTAACTCCGTTTACATTTTGACTGTGGTGAGCCAAAAAACGACTATTAAGGGCCCCAAAATAGCCCTGGAAGTACAATAAGATGTGCTGACATGAAAACATACAAAATAAACATTTTGGATTAGATGGGAGGCCACCGATATCCACCTAGAAGATGTGTAGGGCTTAAAACAACCCCAAAAGTGTGGAACCCACAATTACAAAGAAGTACAAAATAATGTGCTGAACTAAAAACTGTAAAGAGGAGCTAGTTGAAATAGGTGGGTGGCCACCAATATCCACTTGGATCAATCCTCCCCCCTTAGGAAGCAATGGTCTCCATTGCGCTGAGTTCCCCCATCAGGTGAGAAAAATTCTACTGAATTTGGCCCTAGGTGAGCCACTTTCCTTGGTGTAGGAGTTGCCCTGCCTTGATAACTCAATAAAGTTGGATCCTCTGTTGGTGAGTGCCCTTGACCTGCGTGTCCACTTTCTGATCAATGGATGCTTGTTCCATACAGTCAGGGTTGATCTCTGTTGGTTTCAACTGCTCTGTGATCTCTGAGGTGTCCAATAATGGTGGGAAATATGGTTGAAGGAGGTCCATATTGAACATTGGGTGCAAGCCAAGGAAGAGTGGAGTGTTGAGCTCAAAAGCATTACTACCCATAGCCTTGGTGATAGTGTAAGGCCCATAGTGAAGTGGGTGAAGCTTCCGATGGGTCCATGTAAGACACTCCTTCTGCAAATGTAAAGAAAATTTATCTCCAACCTGAAACTGGTGTAGTACCTTATGTTGATCATGGCGTTGCTTGTACTTAGTATTGAATTTCTAAAAAATCTCATGGACCTGTTGGCGGATGTGCTGAATCTGCTCAATGAATTTGGTGGCTTTGTCAGTCTCAAATTGAACATGGGAATGGTCTATCTATGTGGTGGAAAGAGGTAGTGCAACATCAATGGGACCCAAGGGTTGGAATCCCAACCCCACTTGAAATGGGCTATGGTTGGTGGGGCTATGGAGAGTCATGTTGTAACTGTGTTGAGCATAGGGGAGACTCTCATCCCATGTACGCAGATGCTTAGATTTGTACATGCACAGGATGTGCACAATCATCTGATTAACGACCTCTGTTTGGATGTCTGTTTGGGGGTGGAAAGTAATGGATTTAGTGAGCTTGGTGTCCAATAGTGACCAGAGACTCAACCAAAATCTGTCAAGGAACCTGCTATCCCGATCGGAGAAGTTGGTCTATGGTATCCAAAAATGGACCCATACTCGTTCGAAGAAGATCTTGGCAATATATTCCGCTGTGATATTCTTCTTGCATGCTGTGAGGATGGCCATCTTCGAAAACCGATCAACGACCACAAATACTCAATCATCGCCTTTCTTTGTGGATGGAAGGCCAGACATGCAATCCATTGAGATGGATTGCCAAGGCTTCTCGGGAGTAGGAAGAGGGGTGTATAAGCCTTGCTTCTTGATGGTTGGCTTGGCAATGGCATAGGAAGTGCAAGTTCTGATATACTTGATGACATCTTGTCGAAGTTTTGGCCAATAAAAACGATTTTGTAGAACGACCACAATTTTCTCCATGCTAAAATGTCTGGCCATCTGATTGTAGTGGGCTTCCCAAATCATATTTGCACGCTCGCTTGTAGGAACGCAGAGATGGTCCAGATGGCATAACAGTCCGTCCTGAATGTGAAAATCAGTGGCAGGCGCACCTATGCCCAAGAGATGATAGGTGGTGGCGAAGTATTGATCTTGTTGATAAAGTTGGTTCCACTCAAATGCTTCATGTCCAAAGGAATGGAGCACAATGGTGAGTGTAGCCACGAGAGGTCGACTGAGGTAGTCAACGACACGATTTGAGCTCCCTGTATTATACTTGATGTTTAGATGGAACTGTTGCAGGTAGGTGGACCACTTTTGATGGCGATCGTTCTGCAATTTTCCTTGTGTCTGTATGAACTGCATAGGCTTGTGATCAATGTGGATGATCATCTCCTTTCCCAAAATGCAATGTTTCCATTATACGACAGGCTTGGACAATGGAATACATTTCCTTGTCATAGGTGGGGTATTTACGGACAGTATTTGAGAGTGTCTCACTATGGTATGCCACCGGATGACCGTGCTGAGTGAGAACTGCGCCTACAACTTAGTTAGATGCATCAGTCTCAATCTAGAATGGTTGTTGCAGATCGGGAAAGGAGAGTACTAGATTTGAGTACAAGCGATGCTTCAAATCATCAAATGCTCATTGTTGTTCCTTCCCCCACACAAAGTTTTCCCTTCCACCGCCCTTGGTCACTTGGCTGAGGGCCCATGCAATATGGGAGAAGCCAAACATGAACCGTCAGTAGAAGTTTCCTCGGGAAACATGTCACATTTTTTGCCTCATTTTTCGTGCTTCCTAGATTTTTGTGTCCATTGTTGGGCGATTTTTCAGCACATGTTTTTTTTGCTGATAGTTTTCTATTTCCGATTAAGGAATTAGGGTTTTTGACTAATCCAGGTCATTGGGTTAGGGTTTTGGATGTCATTGGCTCCTATACGTATATTGTATTGTAAACAATGTATCACTATGAATGAATATAGAATATGTTGGTTTTCCCAGTTTGGGTTTCCAGGGGAAAAATCTCTGTGTAATGTTTGTATTTTCCATTGTATCTTTTCTATTCTTTTACTGAAAATCTGTTTGCAATAAATAATGTACAAGGTTAAAATCTACAATAATAGAATCTCAAGAACCTCCCCAGATGACGATCTCCCACAAGAGAAAGCCAGTCTGGGCAAGGGAACTTATTCAAGATGGACATAAGTATGGTGCCCCCGAAGAAACCATGAGATAAGTCAAGAAACTCAAGCCATTCTCTAGTTACATGGCTTTGATGTGTGATCTCTTAGAGAAGGAACCTACTTGCTTTGAAGAAGCCAATCAGAAGAAAGAATGGGCAGATGCCATTACAAAAGAATACCAATCCATTATAAAGAATGATGTATGGAAAATATTTCCCAGACTGAAGAGCAAGGATGTGGTATCTTCCAAATGGTTATACAAAATAAACATGCTACTGATGGAAGCATTGAGAAATATAAAGCAAGATTTGTAGCTCATAGATTTTCTCAAAAGGAGAGCATTGATTATGAATAAACGTTTGCTCCTGTATCCAAATACACTTCAATCAGAACCATCATAGCCCTTGCAGCTAAGATGAAGTGGAAGTTACATCATATGGATGTGAAAACAACCTTCTTAAATTGTGTCATTGAAGAAGAAGTGTATATAGAACAACCTCAAGGGTTTGAAGTTGAAGACAAAAAGACTCATGTATGCAGATTGAAGAAGGATTTGTACGGGTTGAAACAAGCTCCTAGAGCTTGGTATGGAAGAATTGACAGTTTTCTTACGAGCTTGGGCTTTACCAAGAGTAAAGCTGACTCTAACCTTTACTTCAAGGTTATGAATGATGAGGCTTTTGTGTTTCTATTATATGTGGACAACTTATTTCTAACTGGAGAAGAAAATCTCATCACTAATTGTAAGAAGAAGCTCACTGCAGAATTTGAGATGAAAGACCTTGGCCTAATGCACTATTTCCTAGGCCTTGAGGTCTCACAAATCCCAAAGAAGATCTTCCTTAACCAAGGGAAGTATGCAGTTGAAATACCAAAGAGGTTTGATATGTTGGAGTGAAAATCCATGAATACACCCATGGAAATAAAGTTGAAGCTCTTGGTTGACACTTCGTCAGAATTGATTGATGCTACGTTTACAGATAAATCATTGGATCGTTGATGTATCCGATGAACACTAGGCCATATATATGTTTTTCTATGAACAACTTGAGTCAATTTTTGGTAGATCCCAGACATGTTCACTTGGTTGTTGGAAAACATGTGGTGAGGTACCTTAAGGGTACATTAGATTTTGGTCTCATTTATAATGGAGATCATGGCTTTAGACTGAGTGGTTATACCGATTCAGATTGGGCTGGAAGTGTCTTTGGCAGAAAGAGCACTTGAAGATGTTGTTTGATTCTGGGGTCAACCGTGATCTCATGGCAGAGTAGGAAGCAATCCAGTATTTCTCTCAACATGACATAAGAAGAATACATTAATGCATGTTCCACCAGTTGTGAAGCCATATGGCTTCGAAATTTGTTTACATGTCTATTCGATCTCAAGATGGAAGCAACCGTGATTCTATGTGATAACCAGAGTTACATAAAGATGACAGCGAACCATGTGTTCCATGACAAGTCAAAACACATAGAAATTTGATATCATTACATCCGTGATATGGTGCAGAGAGGAGCCATAAAGATCCAGTATGTTAGCATGGATGAACATGTTGCAGATGTGTTGACCAAGCCCCTATCTCGTGTAAATTTTGAGCACTTTTGAGATAAGTTTGGTGTAGTCCAAAATGACCTTTCTTGAAAGGGGGAGTAATGTTGATGCTAGCCTTGTGCTGAAGATTTCCAGCTTCATGTTGATGTTGTTGTGATGCCAGCCTCCTGCTGAAGATTTCCAGCTTTGTGTTGATGTTGTTGTGATGCCAGCCTCGTGCTGAAGATTTCTAGCTTCGTGTTGATGTTGTTGAGATGCCAACTTTGTGCTGAAGATTTCCAGTCTAGTGCTAATGTTGATGATTCTCTAGCCTTCATGTTGTGATATTGTTGTTGTGATGTTGTATCATCCTTGTGCTGTTATTGATGATGATGATGTATTAGTGTTATACTAATCCATGTTGATTGCAGATGATGATGATGCCATTCCAGCTCCCTATTGTGGATGATGATGATGAGTAAATATTTTGATGATTTATAGATATGTCAATCAGTGTTCCAGATGTTCCAGATGTTGTTGATGTTGTTTCCCTCTCTATCTCCTGATGATGTTGTAGAATACCCTTCTTGTTAAGGGGGAGTGTTAAAATATTGTAACTGCAAAGAGTATTCTATTTATTATTGAGTTATTATTCATTAGATCAATCCCCTTTTGTGGATTGATCATGTCGGACTTTGTAATTGACCAAATCCCCTTTTGAGGATTGGTCAAACCCTAAATATATTGTGCAAATTGAGAAGTCACCCCCTAGGCTAATTAAAGTGGTTTTAACCACTAAGAAGACAAGTCATCCCTGCCTAGTGAAGAGACACCTTTCCAGCACCTACCATTTTGTATAAATAAAGGAAGCCAATGCCTCATTATCTCACTCACTCATTCACTCATCCAGTGCGCAAGTTTGGTAGTTGTAGTTGGGAGAAGAAGGAAGAGAGAGGCGCATTTCTCAGTGTTGGATATTCTCTAGTGTTTTGGGTTATTATCTTGGCATTGTATTGGCTATCTATATTAAGGAAGTTTTTGCTAGGTTTTCTCCCCCATGAGGTCTTCCCAGGATAAATGTTGTGTATCTTGTGATTGTGTTTCTCTTAGTGATCCTATCTATGCTATGGTTATCTAGTAAATTGAAAAGAAACCTAATAATAGCTTAAACCTTAACAATTTCCTTATTGTATGGGTTTTGTTTTGAACATGGGCACACAATGAATTCTTTCACAAATAAAAATTTGCAAATGTTTCTTAGAGTAAAAAATGAAATAACAGCAAACCTAGTTGGTGCAAGATCTAGGTGAGGAATTCGTTGTGGTTGACACCAAAGAAGGATGTAAATATGCATTGTCTGTTGCTTTTGTAAATGGCCTTGCTACACCCTCTAAAGGGCGCATTGTTGATATGGTTACATAGATGACCAAAAACTTAACTCCTATGGTGAAAAGTTTGTCTCTCATTTGTGCGTTTTGGAGGGTGAAGAGAAGGCATGATTCATATAATTTGCATTAAAAAATAAACTAGTACTTTGACCAAGCTAGATGATTCAATACAATTATTTGACACTTTGTTCGTCTCAAATTAATTAATGAAATTTATTTAAACAAGGGTAGTTGCAGAGCAACAAGTCCCTACTAAGAAGGTAGATTTCCTGCTCCGATATTCGTAGACAAGTCTCTGATGGTGACTTGCTACTCGACTGGGCTACTATGACAAAATCATGTTGATACTTGTAGTTACTGTGCAGGTAGTGAGTAGTTACTGTGCAGGCAGTGAGTAGTTGAAGACATTCCAAAAAATGTCTGAATATATCATTGCCTTTTTTTTGAGTGAATTGAACAGACATAATTGCTTCAGGATAGTCTAAGAAATTTGACCTAATATCTACTTTACGCCTCCTCGCCCATCAAAATCCAATTTAGTTCCACTATTGAGCCAGAAGGATTACATACACCGAAAGTTTGTCAATTTAAGCCGATTACATACCTTGAAAGTTTGTCAATTCAACAATCTGTTCCAAGACTCGATTTGATAACATTTTCTTTCATCATTGTGAAATGTTTGTTGATTTAACACTAGTAAATACATTGGACGTTTGTCAATTTAACAGTCTATTTCAGGATGTAAGTAATTCGATGGATTTGACAACATTTTATTTGATCATAGTGCTTACATCATTAGCCTTTTTTGTCATGATTAATGATGTTTATCACTAGAGTTTTAGTTAATGTAATAAATATTGCAAAGAGTTCGATGTTTATGCATGGCAATCAAGAATAATTCCTTTCGGTGTTACCTCTAAAGGGTCATATGATAGAAGGACGTCGACAAAAAATTTTTTTTAGTGTTTTTTAAAATGTAATTAAATAAAAATAGAAAATGTGGAAAGCAACTTTCAGATAAACTGACAACTGACAACAATGTCCAATATTTTCATAACAGTTGGGTGTTTTGATAACAGTTGGGTGTTTTCCCGTAACCAAATGGATCATGATTTGAAAGATGTACATATATAACAACACATACATATATAAAAACACCGGGACTCTAGAGATTCGAACCAAGAAATCCTACCAGAGTTGCACCGTGGTGGGTAACAGCTGCATCCTGCTTCTCAAAACCCAGAGTCCGTTGATCGATTCCCACAAGATGGTAATCCGACTCAAAAATGCCCACACAGGGGGTTTCCAGGACAATGTGGGCTCCAAGACCACTCTTGCAATCATCAACAACAATATTCTACATTCCTGCACTAGGAGAGCCGGGTGCTTCTGCCATCCATACAGGGAAAACATCCCAATTATGATGTACATCTGCGATGCAGTTCATTTCATGGATTTCTCCCTTTGCAACGCATCCCAAAAGACCTCATTGCTCGTCGCGGATGCTTGATTCGACAACCTTTGTTAGAGAATAGTGAAGTACTATTCTCTCAAGAATTTTGTGGAGACCACCGGGAAGCATCCAGATGAATTGAGCATGACGCACGAGGGCCCCAAGTTCCATTACTCTTTTAGGATGCAGGCGATGATGCTTTCATTGGGTATTTGCGAGAAGGTAAGTCTATTCAGCTTTGGCAAGTAATTTCTTATCAGGAGAATGCTTTCTTTGTTTCCTGGAAATAGACCAATTTCTTGGTAGGAGAATGTCGATATAACCAATGTTACCAGAAACTGTGCAATGGGAAGTGCCAGTAGTGTGTCCACCAAGAGAGCGGAATGAGGTCCTTCACATTTAAACATTTTCTCATGAAAGAGGACGAGACTCACAATATCATCACATCCAACTGCGATTTCTTCAGTAACAATACATGGACCAACCTGAAATGTAAAACAACAGTAGACAAAACCTTAAAGAAATTAAAGGAGATTGATATGTATAGTCTATACACATCTAAGTGCTTGGAAAATGCCATAGTCGGGAAAAAGGTTACAACGAATGTGGTGCGAAATAACATCAGAGATATCATTAATCTTTATGATTAAGATCAATCCATATTATTCATGTATTTTCTCATGATGTTTCTTCCATTATCGCTCATAATATAAATGTTTTGTTTGATTATTTACAGTCGAGAAGGAAATTGATGATGAGGTCATATTATGATCCCTATCTTGATAACTACACAATCATTTATTATAACAGATAGGATGTTCAAAGGGAACTGCATGCCACAAGTGGTGGACATAGTACAAAATGGGATCCATGCAAGTAAGAAATAATTAAGCTCAGAGATGTATATACTATTGTTGGATAATGAAAATGATTAATGACACTTTGAATTCTACAGTGATACCATCTTTAACAAGTGGGAGGATTCCTTATTCTGCAGTGATGGCACATGATCCTTCCTATAAACAGGCAGGCAAGAAAGCCTTGAGTCTTTATAACGTGAAGCTGAAGAGGAAAGCCAGGGTTGCGATAGAAGCTAGCAGGGAAGCTAGTACTGGCATTGAGCGAGGTGATGGTCACATGCACAAGCAAGGTCATAGAAATTGGTTGCAGAATTATAGCAATTGGTCATAACACCTGGTGAAGATCACAACACCTATGAAGCCACCATTGCCATGATGAGATGTACCTGCTCGTACCTAACTCTAAGAATTATCTATGCAAACATTTAATGTTATGGAAATAATGCTAACTTGAAAGTTAGCATTACTTCATCTTGAATCTGAGTTCCCAACTTTACATTCAAAATAGTTAAATTATTAGTCCCTTTATCCTAACTTTGCTTCATATTGACTCGATATGAGACGAAATAAAATGTCAAATTGAAAACTTACGGTAAAATATGAAATACAATTCCAAAAATTTATGAAATAGCAAAAACTTTAAGTTAAATGCATTGGTTTTAGCACCAGATTCATAGATCGATAAAGAACCGATTACTATAAATCCCTACGAGCCTAAAAGATAAAGACTAATAAAAAAAAACCTAAAAAAAAAGATGAAAAGGGCATTTTGTGAGTTTACTACTAAATTCAAAAGATTCATACGAATAATACCTACCTTTAAATGTTGGTAAAGCATTAGAATGCCTAACCTAATATTATACTCACTTTCACACATAGATATACATTATAATAAATATAGTTATAGACATATATAATTTCTTTATCCATGGTTTCTAATTTTTCTCTCTCACACATATATGTATATTATAATAAATATGGTTTCTAAGTTTTCTCACTCTCACATAAATATATATTATAATAAATATAGTCATGCACACACATATAATTTCTTTATCAATGGTTTCTAGGTTTTTTCATTTTTACGTGTGTTGTTGATACACGATTTATATTATTGCAATATGATGANTATGTTGTTGATACTAGAGCATATTTAAAAACAACTACTATGATTATTGTTGTGCCTATTGGGATTAAGAGGAGGAGGAAGGTATAAAGTAACTAACCTCTTCTTACCTGCTATGTCACCCGATTGATCTTGCTACCCTTGTTATTTCATTGAATCAAGGTAGCATTTGCTTGGTTTGGTTTATGTGCAGACGATGGTTTTTAGAAATTTGGAGACGATTGAAGAAGAAAGGGCGACCGCGAACTTGAGGTGAATTCATATAATCATTGCTTTCTCAATGCTTGATGGCACATGATCCTTCCTATAAATGGGCGGGCAAGAGAGCCTTGAGTCTTTATAACGTGAAGCTGAAGAGGAAAGCCAGGCCTGCCATAGAAGCTAGCAGGGAAGCTAGTACTGACATTGAGTGAGGTGATGGTCACATGCACGGGAAAGGTCATAGAAATTGGTTGCAGAATTATAGCAATCGGTCGTAACACCTGGTGAATATCACAACACCTATGAAGCCACCGTTGCCACGAGGATATGTACCTGCTCGTACCTAACTCTAAGAATTATCTATGCAAACATTTAATGTTATGGAAATAATGTTAACTTGAAAGTTAGCATTACTTCATCTTGAATTTGAGTTCCTAACTTTACATTCAAAATAGTTAAATTATTAGTCCCTTTATCCTAACTCTGCTTCATATTGACTCGATATGAGGCCAAATAAAATGTCAAATTGAAAACTTATGGTAAAATATGAAATACAATTCCAAAAATTTATGAAATAGCAAAAACTTTAGGTTAAATGCATTGGTTTTAGCACCAGATTAATAGATCGATAAATAACCGATTACTATAAATCCCTACGAGCCCAAAAGACAAGGACTGATAAGAAAAAAACTTAAAAGCAGGATGAAAAGGACGGTTTGTGAGTTTACTACTAAATTCAAAGGATTCATACGAACAATGCCTACCTTTAAATGTTGGTAAAGCATCAGAATACCTAACCAAATATTAAACTCACTTTCACACATAGATATATATTATAATAAATATAGTTATACACATATATAATTTCTTTATCCATGGTTTCTAATTTTTCTCACTCTCACACATATATATATTATAATAAATATGGTTTCTAAGTTTTCTCACTCTCACATAAATATATAGTATAATAAATATAGTCATGCACACACATATAATTTCTTTATCAATGGTTTCTAGGTTTTCTCATTTTTACATGTGCTGTTGATACACGATTTATATTATTGCAATATGATGAATTTTGTTGATACATGATTTACACTATGATACTATCAACACACGATTTATGATGATGATGATGATTAACGTCCACTAAGACCTAATTGGTCTATCGGACCTTAAGAGGGTAAGTGATTACTTGTGATTCTTTAGAATTTTGTTTCTGTGCTCGAAAAGCANTTACATCGTGAGGTGTGTCCTTCGTATATGAGCTTATGAGTTATTTTTATGAGCTATTTTGCCAAATTTAATACCTAATGAGATTGTTTTGTTTTAGATTGTACTTCCATTATTCGGATACAACAAAGTTTACCATCACTTGTAATATCTCCAGTTTTAATCCCTACAAATTATAATGTAATTGTGTAAATGAGAATTATGTTGGTGAGTTGATATGTTTTGGGGTGAAGAGGAGGAGCCTATATTGATTAATATCACTAAGGGCCAAGACATGTGAAATGTACATTTAAAATGATTAATAAAAATAATAATCCTTGGCTGCGCTACGAGAGGGACGGTAACAATGGGGGGCTATGATTCCATAGGAGAGGGGGCTAAAGGGGTTCAAGGGAAAACTCATGTCATTTCCTAAGTTAATGTGTCATTACCATCTAATCCTTCTTTGACTTCTTAGACACTCAATCATTGAACACATGTAAAAGGTTGGGTGATGGCGTCACCTCACAGAGTCATGAGAGCATAGGGGTCAACTACAATCAACCTTGGGAAGATTGAGAGTCAATCAAGCATGAGAGAAGACCAAAATTTGAGTAGGAAGATATGATAGTTTTAACATGCATGTTTTGGAAAGCAAGAGAAGAACTGAGTGCTAGGAAGAGCACCAACCATGTTATGCTTGAATGAAACCATTGTTGGGTTGTGTTTATGTTGAGAAAGAGGGTTGCATGCCTGTAAAACCGGGTTGTGAGACTGTGATGTATTTTTCTATTGAGAAAATGAGTCAAGAACCTTGTGAAGACTGCTATGAGCACTCCTAGAGTAGCCGAGAATTCCTAAAGTCCCCATTTGTGAGATTCCTATCCAACTGAGTGCACTGGAGCCCTGGAGGGAATTGGGAAGACCCGAGGGATTGCATGATAGAGAAGGGGGATCCCATTCCTTGGGTTATGCAGGATGAGGGGAAGAGAGCTCATGGATTGGGACTGTTGTTGGAGTAAAACCTGGGTTTTGGGTCACTGAATGTGAAGATTCGATAACCAAGAGAGAAAGATCTTGTAGTGGACTCATAGCCTCAGCTCGAGGGTGGCCTGTTGTTGAGAGAAATGGAACAACAATGCTTATGGTTGGGAGGGACATATTTCGTACACAGTTGGTTGGTTCAACAATTGAAAGATAGGTTTCTGTCATGTTTTATAGTGTTTATTTCCATTGTTTAATGTGTCATTACCATCTAATCCTTCTTTGACTTCTTAGACACTCAATCATTGAACACATGTAAAAGGTTGGGTGATGGTGTCACCTCACAGAGTCATGAGAGCATAGGGGTCGACTACAATCAACCTTGGGAAGATTGAGAGTCAATCAAGCATGGGAGAAGACCAAGATTTGAGTAGGAAGATAAGATAGTTTTAACATGCATGTTTTGGGAAGCAAGAGAAGAGCTGAGTGCTAGGAAGAGCACCAACCATGTTATGCTTGAAGGAAACCATTGTTGGGTTGTGTTTATGTTGAGAAAGAGGGTTGCATGCCTATAAAATCGGGTTGTGAGACTGTGATGTATTTTTCTATTGAGAAAATGAGTCAAGAACCTTGCGAAGGCTGCTATGAGCACTCCTAGAGTAGCCGAGAGTTCTTGGAGTCCCCATTTGTGAGATTCCTATCCAACTGAGTGCACTAGAGCCCTGGAGGGAATTGGGAAGACCCGAGGGATTGCATGATAGAGAAGGGGGATCCGATTCCTTGGGTTGTGCAGGATGAGGGGAAGAGAGCTGTTGTTGGAGTAAAACCTGGGTTTTGGGTCACTGAATGTGAAGAGTGGATAACCAAGAGAGAAAGATCTCCTAGTGGACTCATAGCCTCAGCTCAAGGGTGGCCTGTTGTTGAGAGAAATGGAACAATAATGCTTATGGCTGGGAGGGACATTTTTCGTACGTAGTTGGTTGGTTCAACAATTGAAAGAAAGGTTTCTGTCATGTTTTATAATGTTTATTTCCATTGTGTAATGTGTCATTTCCTAAGTTAATGTGTCATTACCATCTAATCCTTCTTTGAATTCTTAGACACTCAATCATTTAACACATGTAAAAGGTTGGGTGATGGCGTCACCTCACAGAGTCATGAGAGCAAAGGGGTTGGCTACAATCAACCTTGGGAAGATTGAGAGTCAATCAAGCATGGGAGAAGACCAAAATTTGAGTAGGAAGATAAGATAGTTTTAAAATGCATGTTTTGGGAAGCAATAGAAGAGTTGAGTGCTAGGAAGAGAACCAACCATGTTATGCTTGAAGGAAACCATCGTTGGGTTGTGTTTATGTTGAGAAAGAGGGTTGCATGCCTGTAAAATCGGGTCGTGAGACTGTGATGTATTTTTCTATTGAGAAAATGAGTCAAGAACCTTGTGAAGGCTTGTATGAGCACTCCTAGAGTAGCCGAGAGTTCCTAGAGTCCCGATTTGTGAGATTCCAATCCAACTGAGTGCACTGGAGCCCTGGAGGGAATTGGGAAGACCCAAGGGATTGCATGATAGAGAAGGGGGATCCCATTCCTTGGGTTGCGCAGGATGAGGGGAAGAGAGCTCATGGATTGGGAATGTTGTTGGAGCAAAACCTAGGTTTTGGGTCACTGAATGTGAAGAGTGGATAACCAAGAGAGAAAGATCTCCTAGTGGACTCATAGCCTCAGCTTGAGGGTGGCCTATTGTTGAGAGAAATTGAACAACAATGCTTATGGCTGGGAGGGACGTCTTCCATATGCAGTTGGTTGGTTCAACAATTGAAAGATAGGTTTCTGTCATGTTTTATAATGTTTATTTCCATTGTGTAATGTGTCATTTCCTAAGTTAATGTGTCATTACCATCTAATCCTTCTTTGACTTCTTAGACACTCAATCATTGAACACATGTAAAAGGTTGGGTGATGGCGTCACCTCACAGAGTCATGGGAGCATAGGGGTCGACTACAATCAACCTTGGGAAGATTGAGAGTCAATCAAACATGGAAGAAGACCAAAATTTGAGTAGGAAGATAAGATAGTTTTAACATGCATGTTTTGGGAAGCAAGAGAAGAGCTAAGTGATAGGAAGAGCACCAACCATGTTATGATTGAAGGAAACCATTGTTGGGTGCTGTTTATGTTGAGAAAGAGGGTTGCATGCCTGTAAAATCGGGTCGTGAGACTGTGATGTATTTTTCTATTGAGAAAATGAGTCAAGAACCTTGCGAAGGCTGCTATGAGCACTCCTAGAGTAGTTGAGAGTTCCTAGAGTCCCCATTTGTGAGATTCCTATCCAACTAAGTGCACTGGAGCCCTGGAGGGAATTGGGAGGACTCGAGGGATTGCATGATAGAGAGGGGGGATCCCATTCCTTAGGTTGTGCAGGATGAGGGGCGGAGAGCTCATGGATTGAGACTGTTGTTGGAGTAAAACCTGGGTTTTGGGTCACTGAATGTGAAGAGTGAATAACCAAGAGAGAAATATCTCCTAGTGGACTCATAGCCTCAGCTCGAGGGTGGCATGTTGTTGAGAGAAATGGAACAACAATGCTTATGGTTGGGAGGGACGTCTTTCGTACATAGTTGGTTGGTTCAACAATTGAAAGATAGGTTTCTATCATATTTTATAATGTTTATTTCCATTGTGTAATGTGTCATTTCCTAAGTTAATGTGTCATTACCATCTAATCCTTCTTTGATTTCTTAGACAATCAATCATTGAACACATGTAAAAGGTTGGGTGATGGCGTCGCCTCACAGAGTCATGAGAGCATAGGGGTCGACTACAATCAGCCTTGGGAAGATTTAGAGTCAATCAAGCATGGGAGATGACCAAGATTTGAGTAGGAAGATAAGATAGTTTTAACATGCATGTTTTGGGAAGCAAGAGAAGAGTTGAGTGCTAGGAAGAGCACCAACCATGTTATGCTTGAAGGAAACCATTGGTGGGTTGTGTCTATCTTGAGAAAGAGGGTTGCATGCCTGTAAAATCGGGTCGTGAGAGTGTGATGTATTTTTCTATTGAGAAAATGAGTCAAGAACCTTGCGAAGGCTGCTATGAGCACTCCTAGAGTAGCCGAGAGTTCCTAGAGTCCCCATTTGTGAGATTCCTATCCAACTGAGTGCACTGGAGCCCTAGAGGGAATTGGGAAGACCCAAGGGATTGCATGATAGAGAAGGGGGATCCCATTCCTTGGGTTGTGCAGGATGAGGGGAAGAGAGCTCATGGATTGGGACTATTGTTGGAGTAAAACCTAGGTTTTGGGTCGCTGAATGTGAAGAGTGGATAACCAAGGGAGAAAGATCTCCTACTGGACTCATAGTCGTAGCTCGAGGGTGGCCTATTGTTGAGAGAAATGGAACAAAAAAATTTATGGCTGGGAGGGACGTCTTTCGTACACAGTTGGTTGGTTCAACAATTGAAAGATAGGTTTTTTTCGTGTTTTATAATGTTTATTTCCATTGTGTAATGTGTCATTTCCTAAGTTAATGTGTCATTATCATCTAATCCTTCTTTGACTTCTTAGACACTCAATCATTGAACACATGTAAAAG
>JZKD02S0271083.1:13941-28750 GCA_000966675.3 Picea glauca
GATGAACCTAGATGGCCCTAAGACAAATAACATGTTAAGAAATTTTAAAACAATTTCCCTAATTAAATGTCGCCCAGTACAAAATCTAAGTTCTAAGTCTAAAATTTCACTAGGGGTAAAAATTTTGTCTACCAAAAAAATAATAATAAAATAAAAAAATTTAAAATAAAAACCACTTAAATAATAATTATGATCTTCATAAAATTTTGTAACATGAAGGAAGTAAGAAATTAAATTATTCATAAGAAATAAAATCTATGGATATAAAATGTAAAGAGGGAATTAATTATTTTATCTTTAGATAATTTTAAAAGATACTAAATTAATGATAAAAGGGAAAATGGGTTAAATTCCACACCTGCCTTTTTGAGTTCTAAGTAAAAGGGGAAAGAGGGAAAATAAAAAAAATAGGAAACTAGGGAAAGGAGGTAACATAAAAAGGAAAAAGGGGAACTTAAGGGAAAAAGCGGGAAGTCAACTTAGTAAAGAATCTACATTTAAGAGATTTCTAATTTTAAACTGAATTAGCAATTTCATAATAGGGAAAGCCTTTAAAACCTGTAAGGGAACCTAGGGACACCTAGGAGTGATTATAGGAGTAACTCTAGGTGGGTGAGGGAAATAAAGATAATTACTTAATTAAAGAAATTAATTCATGGAAGATTGTAGGGGATGAGGGACTTGTACGGAAAGGAAATTTTAGGAATTTATTTTTAAAAATTTAATTAATTGAGATTTTAGGAAATAAAGGAAGTTCGAAACTCTATAAATAAAGCAAGGAGAATGATGAAGGATCATATTTTGTTTGCGTAACGTTATGCTGCAGAAATATCGACTTGATTGATTTACTTATGGGGAGTTGGGATACCCAGCTCAGACAGGAGTGGTAGCTCGGCCTTGTGAGGCAAGATGGGAGCTAGACGAAACCTCTGGATAGTGTGTCTAGGCCCATTGTGGTTCGGGGGGCTAAGGGGGAAGAAAAGTACCCCTAGCATTGGTTGGGAGGTACCGGTGAGGTCTCAACAGTCAGCGAGAGGGAGTTGCACAGAGCGCGGGATGCCATTCGAGGCGAGAGATCAGGCAACAGTATGCTCTTTTATTTTGTAGAGTAGAATGAATTAGGACTTATGCTTGGATCTGCATGTTTATTTGTAAATGGATTGGATGTTTAGATTGATAACGAACCCCTTTTTCTCAGCCTAGCTGATTGTTTTGTTGATTGATTTCCCGTGGCCTTCGTCTCTGCTTGACTTGACAACTGTGTGGTTTGACTATGACCCATGCGATTGTTTGCTTTTCATCCCTAGCACACTAGTCCTCGACTGAGCAATTGGCCAGGAGCCTGATCTACGATCGTTGCCTTAGCATTAAAAGACCTATGGATCTCAACGCCCTTCTTTTTTGTGCGAGGATGGTGAATGAAGGATGACCCTATCCACCGTCAACCTCTGTTTTTGTCCTTGGCGGATTGTTGTCTTATGCCCTGGTGCGTTCATTAACCCTGGACAATTTGATTGTCCGCAAGGTTTTTCCATGAACTTGGCATGTTTATATCTATTGTTATCCCGTTTTACTTTGCCTTTTTATCTCGCTGGACATTCCTGCGTTTTCAAATTATTGACTGTGTTTTTATGCATGCCTGGATAAATTTTACTCTGTGATTCTCCTTTTTAGACAACATTCTCCCCACGTATTTCTTGGCGTTTTACACCGCCTTCCACCGGTTTTCACACAACGTTCTAGTTGGGTTTTACTGTTCCTTGGTTTGGATCCTTATGGTTAATAAACCGCGATTTTCTTGGCCTTGACACACTGCAATATCATATTACTCCTGTGATGGATTGACATTTTATTTCTACTATAGCAATTGAAGTGGTGATTACAGTAAATAGGATTGAAATTCAATTACGTGAATAGGGAGAATAAACCAATAGCATTAGCTCTAGCATTTGAAATAGTGTCTTTATAATACTACGGTGATATTACCAAGATATTTATACTTAATATTTACCACTGTGATCGTTATGCCTTCTGCGTTGACTCTTCATGGATGTATATACATGGATGTTGTATATTTGTATTTAATTTATTGTTGTGTAGTTTTATAATCCGTTAACAATCCCTGGTATAGTTATAATTCATTACTATATATACATGGAAGTGGTATCATCGTAGTTAATTTATTATTGTGTGTTAATGTGTAGATATCCTGTGATAAGTCTTAATGTGTAATAACAGTGATTTTCCTTTTATAAAAACAATTTATATAGCGAATCCATAATAGCAATTGCATTTCTGATAGCGAAATCATAAAACAATTTTATAGATATTGCATAATCGCAAATTCGTTTTGTAAAATTGCAAATTCGTTTCTGGCAAATTCGTTTTGTAAAATTTGTTCTGGAAAATTTGTTCTGGAAAATTCGTTTCTAGCAATTTCATTTTGTGAAATTATTTCTGTAAAATTTCTTCTGGAAAATTCGTTTCTGGCAATTTCGTTTTGTAAAATTGTTTCTGTAAAATTTGTTGTAGCAAATTTGTTCTGTAAAATTCGTTTCTGGCAATTTCGTTTTGTGAAATTGTTTCTGTAAAATTTGTTCTGGCAAATTCGTTTCTCGCAAATTCGTTCCTGGCAACGATGCCCTTCCTCATTAAAATTTTAGGTGATTTCTGGAATGTTAGCTACACGTTATAACCATTGATGTTTTATGCAATATTAGATAAGAAACACAAAAAAAATTATTCCTTCAATTCAACTCCGGAGAAACTTTTTAAATAAAAAGGATTTCGTTCCTTAATTACAAAAATTACTAACTTTACTCCCTTGGTAAGTGAGCTGAAACATTCCTTATTTTATGCCGAAAATTGTGCACCCAGGTAAAGTAAACAAGTCGAGCCCGTGCCCTTGAAAAAAGAATAATATAAAATAATTATAAAACTTTAATTTTATTTGCAGCTATACTCACTCCCAGTGGAATTACTGTCCCTACTTTCACACTTGTCGCGGTGTATGTTTATGCACCTTGTTAATGTTGGTAATGCATCAATGGATTTGGTATGTGTAAATGTAGTCAAATTAATGCTGGAATGTATCGAGTTAATAATGTCCCCATGACGTTTCCTGCCATGACGTAGTTAGTATTGTTAGTGGTATTTTAATTGATAGGTCATTTATTATTTAATGTCATGTTATTAAATGCCTTGGTAAATTGCTTTGTGATAAGGACTTTTATTATTGCTTCATTGTTTATTTTAAATGGTAGCCTTCTAGTTTGAAATGGATGCTATTGTCATCAAGATTAATGGCTAGTTAGAAGGAGTGCTGGATTAAATATGGGTTTCATATTTCACCTTGCTAGACTGGTTTCATTTAATGTCCATTTTCTTATTGGCTCATTTATAATTTTAGTCAAGCTAGTTAGCCTACAATTGATGTTACTTATATTTTTAACCATGTCGAAGTTCAGACTGGCTTATTGGATTCTATTTAATGTTGATTTAGATGGTGCCTTAAGGCAATGTGGATGCAATATTGATGGTTTTAGTTTCTCGCTTCTTGCGCAATGAATTGTATGTTGTGAATGATAATAATAGATGTTGGGTTTCTTACGCATCGAGATTTATGTAGTAGATGGTCGTTCTAGATAATTAGTTTTTTTCATCTAGTTTATTTTTGGTTGATGGCCTTAAACTTATTTATTTCTTGCGCACCTGAAAATTAAGGTTTTGCATGACGTATTGCATAATGTTATATTTTACTTCTTGCGCACAAGGGAATGTCAATGTAATGTATGGTAGATTGTTATTTACTTCTTGCGTCATCAAATTTATTGTAACAATTCCGAGTGTAAGAGGGTTAATGTGCGACCTTATATAAATAACATAGATTTTATTTTGAGCGTAAATAAAGTGTTTCAATGTCTACCATATGAAAAATACTTTAAGGGTGGACTTTAGATATTCTTGAAAGATTTATATAATTGATTATTGTGGAGTGAAGTGTCCGGGATGATCTTGATGTTGTCTTTTAGCTTGTCGGCTTGGACTTGTACTTTGGGGTGGGATGTAGACACCTCCATGTTCCTCAGAACAGTCGCTAGACCTGAGACCTTAAATGGTCAAAATCGATGGGAACCTGGGCTTGAGAGTTGCTTATGTGTCCTGGAGGTCCTAACCATTGCAGGGTAGGACGGGCGGGTAGTCAGTCTTATTTTTGTTGTCGATTGATTGTCATTCTTTGCTTCCGGATGTTTGTTGTGCATCTTAGGTCGTTATGTTGTGGTTGCAGTTGCATGCGTGATGTTTGTCGTTGTGTTGCGACGCAGAGTAGAATGTCTTTATTACCCTTGTACACACGTGCACACATAAAAATAAATAAAATTTGCACTTGTTATAAAAGGTTTGTTGTCATAACTAATGGGAGGTTTGTTACATATGGTATCAGAATGAGGTTGAACCCACGACTTGGGATCGCTATAGATTTCGTTGATATGATTGATTATACTATTGTTGATCGAGTTGACTTGTGTGCATACAGGTAATCATTGTTAGAGGATGTCGCGGAGGCAGACAAAGGGGTGCGAGGGGAGGAGCCGCGATGCCTCCAATAGCATCCACACCTGAAGGGTCTAACCCCCAGGGAGACGAGTAGGTTCTCGGACATGAGCAGATAGTAGTTGGCGATGTAGTCAGAATGATGAGATCCTTTTAGCGCATGTCCGAGGCACTGATCAACCATTTGGATAGAGATGAGGCCAAGCGTCGGCACTCGCTGAGGTTCCATAGCGTGCTCCGGTCAGTACTGGTAGCATTCACCGTGAACTCGAGCAGATCAAATTTCCCGAGTTCTTTGGTGCCCCAGACGACGCAGATACTGAGGCATGGTTGGAGAACATGGCGATGTGATTCACACTTCGCGATTATACCTCCAACATGAAGGTCCGCATGGTGGTCTTTCAACTGAAGGGGAGCACTCTTCTATGGTGGAAGACGCTCGTACCATAGATGAACATGGTCATCGAAGACGTTTCATGGGAATTTTTCAAGGAATGGTTTAGATAGAGGCACCTTTCAGAGGAATTAATTGAGTGTCAACTCAATGAGTTCAACGCCTTATGACAGGGAGGTCGTATGGTGCCCGAGTACGAGGCCCATTTTATGGAGATGCTCCGGTATGCTCTGCACCTTAACACTGAGAAACTTAAGGTCAATAGGTTCGTGTTCGGCCTTAATGGTAGCCTACATCAAAAGGTTAGGATTTTGATGCCTCAAACCTTGCATGATGTCGTCCAGAAGACCCTCATAGTAGAGGAGGAGCTTATCAGTGGGGGTCAGACCAGGACTCCAGCAAGACCAGCAGGGAAGGTGTCATCTAGAGCACAGCAGCATCAGACACCAACCAGACATACACCGGGATATCATAGCTTCCATAGGGGATCCACTTTCACTACACCTCAATGATCGACGCCACAGTAGCGAACACCTTACCGAGGACCACAACATCAACAATAGCGTCGCTCGCAACATCAGCAGTTTAGGCCTATTTAGCAAAATAGACCAGGGTTACAGGCCGGTGGGTCGTCATCTTCTACATCAGGTACCAGGACTACTAGGCCGAAGAAGGGATGTTGGATGTGTGGGGAGCCACACTACCAATGCAATTTCCCGGTGGAGAGGACTAGAGCGTCTGGGTCAGTCGTACCCACTACTGTGGGAGATATGGGCAACGCCCATCGGATTCATGCAACGGTGAATAACCGCCAGGCAGAGCATCATTCGACTGTGCTCAAGACAATAGGTACCATCACTTACTAGACCCTTAGTATTTTGATAGATCCCGGTTCTACCGAGAGTTTCATTTTTGGTGAAGCGCTAAAAATGATTAAGGTAAAGGCAATCGAATAGGACAAGTTTAGCTTCGTGGAGATGGCTTCGGGAGCCAAACAGAAGGTTGGACGAAAGGTTACGGGCTGTGTCCTTAACCTGGGAGAGTTTGTCACAATGGCCAACCTGTACGTCATGATCTTAGGATCTTATGATGTCATGATTGATATGGACTCGTTGGAATCGCATGAGACGATACTCAACTGTAAGACAAAATGGTTGAGCTTGGTCGATGACGAGATACAAAGACGTGTGATTGTAGGACGGAACCAGGGAGTTTCCCTGAGGCTCATCTCTTCCTTACAGCTACGGAAGAGTATGTGCAAGGGGTGCAAGATTTATGCAATCCTTGCGTTAAATGAGAAGAGAGTAGCGGAAGGTCTAGAACACCTTCCGGTGGTGAAGGAGTTTGCGGATGTATTTCCAGATGAGTTACCTGGGATGCCGCCAGAGAGGGAATTGGAGTTTACCATAGACCTAAAACCGAGGACTGAACTGATAGCAAGAACGCCTTATTGGATGTCGACCCGACAGTTATAAGAGTTGAAAATGAAACCGAAGGAGTTGCTAGACCTGGGACTGATATGTCTTAGTGTGTCACCGTGGGGTGCACCTATTATTTTCATATGAAAGAAAGACAGATCATGGAGGCTTTACATTTACTATTTTCAACTGAACAAGGCCACAATCAAGAGTCAGTATCCCTTGCTGAGAATTGATGATCTGTTCGATCAAATGAAGGTTGTGACGATGTTCTCCAAGATCAATTTGTGATCAGGGTATCACCAGTTTCGGATCAAGGAGGATGACATCCCTAAGACTGCCTTTAAGATGATGTTTAGACATTACGAGTTTACTATTTTACCATTTGGACTGACAAACACCCCAGGGGTATTTATGAGTTTGATGAACGAGGTGTTCCGCGAGTACTTGGACAAGTTTGTCCAAGTATTCATTGATGATATTTTTATTTACTCTCGGACGACGAAGGATCATGACGAGCACTTGGGCTTGGTACTATAGTGTCTACGAGAGCAAAAATTGTATGGGAAGCTGTCCAAATTCTCTTTTTATCAAACGAAGATTCACTACTTAGGGCATGTCATCTCCGGTGAAGGCATCGTCGTGGATCCAGCAAAGGTCGAGGCTATTATGGAGTGGCCTGCATCGACGAATGTCCCAAAAGTGTGTAGCTTCATGGGTTTAGTAGGATACTATTGATGGTTCATCGAAGGGTTTTCAAAGATAGAAAATCCGATCACAGAATTGCAGAAGAAAAGCAAGAAGTTTGTTTGGACCAAGAAATGCGCAGAAGCATTTCGGAGGCTCAAGGAGTTGTTGACAACAACGCCGATACTAAAGGTCCCTTACATGGACGCGGACTTCTTGGTATGCACTGATGCATCCAAGGAAAGGCTTAGGCAGAGTCTTGATGCAAGACGGATGAGTAATTGCTTACATTTCAAGGAAATTGAGAAGGCATGAGGAGAACTAGGCGACGCATGATTTGGAGTTGTTAGCCATCGTATATGCCTTGAAGGTTTGGAGACACTACCTTGTTGGACAAAAAATTGAACTAAAGATTAATCATTGTGGAAT
Organism: Picea glauca; assembly: GCA_000966675.3. Taxonomy (NCBI): domain Eukaryota; kingdom Viridiplantae; phylum Streptophyta; class Pinopsida; order Pinales; family Pinaceae; genus Picea; species Picea glauca. The sequence goes on from JZKD02S0271083.1 coordinate 21,424, forward strand.
ACAACAAATATTTACGCAAAGTGACCTGAACGTGCGACAATGACATTGGTTGAAATTGCTTAGTGAGCACGATTTCGAGATTACTTACATAAAAGTGATAGTGAATAGGGTGGTGGATGCATTGAGTTGGAGACCACGCATCTTTTCGGTGTTGCCTCTTCAGACGAATCTAAGTGAGAAGATTCTAACTTTATAGAGTGAGGATGACTAGTACAAAGAGGTTGAGGGTTTTATCAGAGAAAACACAATGATGGTACCATGATTTGAGGAATTTTCATTTGATAGCGATGGTTTATTGAGGTTTAAATGTCAAATTTATGTGCCACCAAACGACGAGTTGAGGATGTTGATCCTAAGTGAGGCTCATAGAGAAATATACATGGCTCACTCAAGAGTCATGAAGATGAGGGTAGTCCTTAAACCCTTATTCTTCTGGAAGGGAATGAAGGCTAACATAGTCAACTATGTGGCCAAATGTCTAGAATGTCAACAGGTAAAGGTTGAACATAGACACCCATCAGGATTACTACAACCACATGCTATTCCGAAATCGAAATGGTAGGTTATTTCGATGGATTTATTGTTGGATTTCCACTGACGGCAAGGAGACATGACTCGATTTTGGTAGTAGTCGACACTCTGACGAAGAGTGCTCACTTTATTCCTGTGCATATGATCTATCAATCACCTGACATAGCTAGAGTTTTCATTAGTGAGATTGTGAGGTTGCATGGCGTGCCTAAGAGGATTATATCCTACCGAGGATCGGTGTTTACTGGACGATTTTGGACGAGTTTCCAAGAGGCCTTGGGAACCCAACTTAAATTTAGTATTGCATATCACCCAAAGAATGACGGGCAGACCGAATGAACGAACGAAACCTTGGAGGACATGTTGCGCATGTACGTGATGGACCAACAAAAGCGTTGGGAAGAATTCTTGCCTCTAGTAGATTTCGCTTACAACAACAATTACCAAAGCACCATTAAGATGGCGCCTTTCGAGTTCCTTTATGGGCGACCGTGTCATATGCCTTTGAGTTGGGATCTGCTTGAGGATAGGGTCCTGGTGGGACTAGAAGCGATCCAAGAAATGGAAGAGAAAATGAAAACAATAAGATGAAGGATTAAAGAAGCGCAGGATCGACAAAAGAGTTATGCCGATGCATGCCGTGTTGACCGTAGTTACGAGGTCTGTGATCGAGTCTTCTTGCGGGTTAAACCGCATAAGAGTTTGATCAAGTTTGGGAAGGGAGATCAACTCTCTCCTAGGTTCATGGGACCCTTAGAGATTGTGGAGAGAAAGGAACCTGTGGCCTATCGACTAGCCTTGCTTGATTCCTTGAGGCATATGCATGATGTTTTTCATGTATCTGTTTTGAGACATTATATTAATGATCCTACACATGTTATTGACATGAGTTCCTTGCAGGTATCGGACGAGGGGGCACTCACAGCTGAGCCAGTCCACATCTTGGATCATCGTGTTCGATAGCTATGACATTGAACAATAGATCAGGTCAAGGTCCAGTGGGACAATTATAGTCTCCACTCGGCGACCTGGGAGGATGCATATGATATGCGCCAACAGTTTCCATTTTTGTTTGATAGATAGACATATGATACTGTGATTCATTTTACTTTGGCATTTATACTGTGAAACTTTAGGAAGAAGTTTAGACCAAGAGGGGGTGTATGTAACATCCCGCTCTGGTGCACTGAGCGAACTTATTCTTTGAGGACACTTGCTCGCAAGTGATCCGAATTATTATGCTATTAAAACTCTTGATTTTAATTATGAGGAGTTATGGGTTGATGATATGTTGTTTTACTACATTGACATAGACAGGTGCTATTGACTCAGTTTTACTGAGTGTCCAGGGTTTGGGACCTCGAGGATGCAGAGGCATCAATGGAACCGCTTGGAATCTGGATCGAGTCAGGGAGTGTGCCATTGGGGTTTGAATGTTTTACTGTGATATTAGTGCATCTGATTAGATGATATGAAGTGGATATCTTCTAACATTATTTGTTGATGATGCAGGTTGATGATAGCTTGCCGACCAGACTCACATATGGAGTAAAGGGGTCACACACGACTACCAGAGTTGTGAGGGAGAGGTGTGGACAACAGCCCTGCCATAGCCTACTAGCACTCTCATCGTGGCTCGAACTGTAGGTTAACGATTACCTAGTTTGAGAGGACCCATGATGCCATGAGGGCAGACTGTGACAGTCGCTCACGATGATTCTAAGGGGCACGCAATAAGGCGGGGGCCTTATTCCTTAGAAGCCCTTAGTCTCCCACAAGTTCACCTAGTGGAGTGTTGACTCCAAGGATTATTGATGCCTACCAATCAGTCAGGAGGCGAGTGGCACCCCTGGAGCACGTAGTGCATCCTGAAGCGCACGTCGCGTAAAGGAATAGATGAGGTGAGTGGCACCCTTGGAGCACCTAGTGCCTCTTGAAGGGCATGTCACATTGAGGATGATAGAGGGATGAACCTAGATGGCCCTAAGACAAATAACAGGTTAAGAAATTTTAAAACAATTTCCCTAATTAAATGTCGCCCAGTACAAAATCTAAGTTCTAAGTCTAAAATTTCGCTAGGGGTAAAAATTTTGTCTACCAAAAAAAATAATAATAAATAGATAAAATAAAATTTAAAATAAAAACCACTTAAATAATAATTATAATCTTCATAAAATTTTGTAACATGAAGGGAGTAAGAAATTAAATTATTCATAAGAAATAAAATCTGTGGATATAAAATGTAAAGAGAGAATTAATTATTTTATTTTTCGATAATTTAAAAAGATACTAAATTAATGATAAAAGGGAAAAGGGGTTAAATTCCACACCTGCCTTTTTGAGTTCTAAGTAAAAGGGGAAAGAGGGAAAATAAAAAAAAATAGGAAACTAGGGAAAGGAGGTAACATAAAAAGGAAAATGGGGAACTTAAGGGAAAAAGCGGGAAGTCAACTTAGTAAAGAATCTACATTTAAGAGCTTTCTAATTTTAAATTGAATTAGCAATTTTATAATAGGGAAGGCCTTTAAAACCTGTAACGTAATCTAGGGACACCTAGGAGTGATTCTAGGAGTAACTCTAGGTGGGTGAGGGAAATAAAGAAAATTACTTAATTAAATAAATTAGTTCATGGAGGATTGTAGGGGATGAGGGACACTTGTACGGAGAGGAAATTTTAGTAATTTATTCTTAAAACTTTAATTAATTGAGATTTTAGGAAAGAAAGGAAGTTTGAAACTCTATAAAATAAAGGAAGGAGAAGGATGAAGGATCATCTTTGGTTTGCGTAACGTTACACTGCAGAAATATCGACTTGACTGATTTACTTGTGGGGAGTTGGGATACCCATATCGGATAGGAGTGATAGCTCGGCCTTACGAGGTGAGCTGGGAGCTAGACGAAACCTCTGGATGGTGTGTGTGGCCCCTTTGTGGCTCGAGGGGCTAAGGGGGAAGAAGAGTATCCTTAGCATTGGTTGGGAGGTACCAGTGAAGTCTCAACGGTCGGCGAGTGGGAGTTGCATGGAACGCGGGACATCATTCGAAGCCGGTGATAAGGCAACGATACACTCTTTTATTTTGTAGAGTAGAATGCATTATGACTTATGCTTGGATCTGCATGTTGATTTGTAAATGGATTGGATGTTTGGATTGATAGAAAACCCCTTTTTCTTAGCCTAGCTAATTCTGGTTGATTGATTTCTCATGGATTTCGTCCCCGCTTGACTCGAAAGCCCTATGGTTTGACTGTGACCCATGCGATTGTTTGTTTTTCGTCCCTAGCACGCCAGTCCTCGCCTGAGAAGTCGGCCAGGAGCCTGATCTACGGTCGTCACCTTAGCGTCAAAAGATCTATGGATCTCAACGCCCTGCTTTTCTGTGCAAGGATGGTGAACGAAGGATGACCCTATCCACCTTCAACCTCTATTGTTTTCCTTGGTTTATTGTTGTCTTACGCCTTGATGCGTTCATTAACCCTGCAGAATTTGATTGTCGGCAAGGTTTTTCCATGAACTTGGCATGTTTATATCTATTGTTATCTCGTTTTACTTCGCTTTTTTATCTCGCTGGACATTCCTACGTTTTCACATTCTTGACTACGTTTTTATGCATTCATGGATAAATTTTACTCTACGATTCTCCTTTTTAGACAACATTCTCCCCACGTATTGCTTGGCGTTTTACACCGCCTTCCACCAGTTTTCACACAACGTTCTGGTTGGGTTTTATTGTTCCTTGGTTTGGATCCTTATGGTTAATACACCACGATTTTCTTGGCATTGACACACTTCAATATCATATTACTCCTACGATGGATTGACATTTTATTTCTACTATATCAATTGAAGTGGTGATTATAGTAAATAGAATTGAAATTCAATTACGCGAATAGGGAGAATAAACCAATAGCATTAGCTCTAGCATTTGAAATAGTGTCTTTATAATACTACAGTGATATTACCAAGATATTTATAATTAATACTTACCACTATTATCCTTATGCCTTCTGTGTTGACTCTTCATGGCTGTATATACATGGATGTTGTAAATTCATATTTAATTTATTGTTGTGTAGTTTTATAATCCATTGACAATCCCTGGTATAGTTGTAATTCATTGTTGTATATACATGGAAGCGATATCATCGTAGTTAATTTATTATTGTGTGTTAATGTGTAGATATCCTGTGATAAGTGTTAATGTGTAATAGCAGTGATTTTCCTTTTATGAAAACAATTTATATAGTGAATCCATGATAGCAATTTCATTTCTAATAGCGAACTCATACAACTATTTTATAGATATTTCATAATGGAAAATTCATTTTGTAAAATTGTTTCTGTAAAATTTGTTCTGGCAAATTTGTTCTGGCAAATTCGTTTCTGGCAATTTCGTTTTGTAAAATTTCTTTTGGAAAATTTGTTCTGGCAAATTCGTTTCTGGCAATTTCGTTTTGTGAAATTGTTTCTCTAAAATTTGTTTAGGCAAATTCGTTCTGACAAATTTATTTCCGGCAATTTCATTTTGTAAAATGGTTTCTGTAAAATTTGTTCTGGAAAATTCGTTCTGGAAAATTCGTTTCTGGCAATTTCGTTTTGTGAAATTGTTTCTGTAAAATTTGTTCTGGCAAATTCGTTCTGGAAAATTCGTTACTGGCAATTTCGTTTTGTGAAATTGTTTTTGTAAAATTTGTTCTAGCAAATTCGTTCCTGGCAACGATGCCCTTCCTCCTTAAAATTTTAGTTGATTTATGGAATGTTAGATGCACATTATAACCATCAATGTTTTATGCAATATTAGATAAGAAACACAAAAAAATCTATTCCTTCAATTCAACTCAGGAGCAACTTTCTAAATAAAAATGATTATGTTGCTTAATTACGAAAATTAGTAACTTTACCCCCTTGGTAAGTGAACTGAAACATTCCTTATTTTATGCCAAAAATTGTGCGCCCAGGTAATGTAAACAAGTGGAGCCTGTGCCCTTGAAAAAAGAATAATATAAAATAATTATAAAACTTTAATTTTCTTTGCAGCTATACACACTCCTAGTGCAATTACTGTCCCTACTTGCACACTTGTCGCGATGTACGTTTCCGTGCCTTGTTAATGTTGGTAATGCATCAATGGATTTGGTATGTGTAAATGTAGTCAAATTATTGCTAGAATGTATTGAGTTAATAATGTCCCCATGATGTTTCCTGCCATGACATAGTTAGTATTGTTAGTGGTATTTTAATTGATAGGTCATTTATTATTTAATGCCATGTTATTAAATGCCTTGGTAAATTGCTTTGTGATAAGGGCTTTTATTATTGCTTCATTGTTTATTTTAAATGGTACTTTTCTAGCTTGAAATGGATGCTATTGTCATCAAGATTAATGGCTAGTTAGAAGGAGTGTTGGATTAAATATGGGTTGCATATTTCACCTTGCTAGATTGGTTGCATTTAATGTCCATTTGCTTATTGGCTCATTTATAATTTTAGTCAAGCTAATTAGCCTACAATTTATGTTACTTATATTTTTAACCATGTCGAAGTTCAAACTAGCTTATTGGATTCTATTTAATGTTGATTTAGATGGTGCCTTAAGACAATGTGGATGCAATATTGATGGTTTTAGTTTCTCGCTTCTTGCGCAATGAATTGTATGTTGTGAATGATAATCATAGATGTTGGGTTTCTTACGCATCAGGATTTATGTAGTAGATGGTGGTTCTAGATAATTAGTTTTTTTCATCTAGTTTATTTTTGGTTGACGGCCTTAAACTTATTTATTTCTTGCACACCTGAAAATTAAGGTTTTGCATGACGTATTGCATAATGTTAGATTTTACTTCTTGCGTGCAAGGGAATGTCAATGTAATGTATGGTAAACGGTTATTTACTTCTTGCATCATCAAATTTATTGTAGCAATTCCGAGTGTAAGAGGGTTAATGTGCGACCTTATATAAATAACATAGTTTTCATTTTGAGCGTAAATAAAGTGTTTCAATGTCTACTTTATGCAAAATACTTTAAGGGTTGACTTTAGATATTCTTGAAAGATTTATATAATTGATTATTGTGGAGTGAAGTGTCCAGGATGATCTTGATGTTGTCTTTTAGGTTGTCGGCTTGGAATTGTACTTTGGGGTGGGATGTAGACACCTCCATGTTCCTCAGAACAGTCGCTAGCCCTGAGACCTTAAATGGTCAAAATCGATGGGAACCTGGGCTTGAGCGTTGCTTATGTGTCCTGGAGGTCCTAACCATTGCAGGGTAGGACGGGTGGGTAGTTAGTCTTATTTTTGTTGTCGGTTGATTGTCATTCTTTGCTTCTGGATGCTTGATGTGCGTCTTAGGTCGTTATGTTGTGGTCGCAGTTGCACGCGTCATATTCGTCGTCATGTTGCGACGTAGAGTAGAATGTCTTTATTACCCTTATACACACGCACACACACATAAAAAAAAAAAAAATTACACTTTTTATAAAAGCTTGTTGTCGTAACTATTATGTCGTAACTATATTGCATTAAAAGTTAAAACCATAATTAAGCAAAAACAATTTACTATTAAAATTAACAAACAGTTTAAAAAAATCACGATTGAAAATAAAAAAAAGTTAAAAGTTAAAATTTAATTTATTTTACCGTGTTCTCATATCAAATGTTATAAAAAATTTAATAAACAACTTCATAAAAAAATATGGTCATCATCATATCAGATGTTATAAAATATTTAATAAACAACTTCATAAAAGAATATGGCCATATGTAACTTTAATAAATAGTTAAATAAATAAGCAAAAAAGA
>JZKD02S0271083.1:49128-79032 GCA_000966675.3 Picea glauca
ATTGCCACCATTCACACCCACTACTGGTGAATTCACACTTTGTAGTGGTGATGGACATTTAATAATGAAGATTGATGCTTCAACATGGGCATGGGGTGGATTCACACTCTGTACTAGTGATGGACATTTAATAATTGAGATTGATGCTTCAACATGGGCATGGGGTGGAGTCCTCATTGAAAATTAGAATACCATGAAGAGATGTGTGCCTATGCATTTGGCACCTTTAAAGGGAGCTCAACTATCTCTCATCTCATAAAGAGGTATTAGCCCTAAAGAAAACTATTCATCATTTTCACCTCTATCAAAAATCTTTCCGTTTTATTGTTGGATCCAATTTAAATATTCTATAAGGAATGTTGAAAAATGACTAACTACTAATTGATATTAGTTCGAGAACTCTCAAATGGTCTATATAGCTATATAACATTGATTTTGAAGTTAAGTATARATATGATTACTTGAATTGTTTAGCAAACATGTTAACTAAAGAACATAATCAACTTCTTCTAGCAATGTTTATAGCAATGTTTATGAGAGATCCTTAAAAAGGAAAATTTCAAGTTACCATAGAACAAGAAATTGTAGAAGCCATCATAAACAATAAAGATGTCAGAAGACAAAACAAAATCCAGAAGATTAAACAAATGATCCAGAAGAAGAAATAAGAAAGAGACAAAGGTAATTCTTAGTTGGTCACAATGGAAGCTCTAATTGAAAGAGATAAGCTTCAAAAATAAATAACCGAATAAAAAGTAAATGAATATCTTGATGCTACTCCAATAGAAGCCATCAAAAGATCTCCACTAAAAATTCAAATTATTGAAAAATGGGAGCATGATGCATTCTTTGTTCTAACCCAAGCTAGAGAAAGACTATCTAATTGGAGATATGTAATCTTGGAGATATGTAACCTAGATTACTTTGTGAACTCATATTTGTGCAGTTCATGTCAATTTAATCCGTCATTAATGGACTGGTTGGACTGAAGTCGTTTTACAAAGATATTGTCCCAAAGAATATTGGATGCAAAGGAACATTGACTTTATTCAAAAGTTGCCAGAAGATACGATAAGTGCTTCCATTCAAAAGTTGCCAGAAGATACGATAAGTGCTTCCAAGTTTGAGTTATGGTTTAAATTTAAACTCAAAATTGTTGGTGGTACTATTTCCAAGCCAGAGTCACCGTTTAATGTTTTTAATGAAGGAAAATAAACTTTTTAATATCCTTTGTTATATTGGTTTTTATGTAAAATTTTTATGTTAGTTTTTATGAATCTAATCATTAAAAACATGTATTTCATATATTAAGTTCATAAATTCCTTATCACATAAATAAAAACATTTTTTTTCCTGACCAAAGTATAACCTTTAACTAAATTATTATTATTTAATAAATTATATTTTATAATTATAAAATATTATAATTTCATTATTATTAAAAAAAAAAAAAAATTTCACAAATAATATTATTAAAAATATTATTTATTCCATCTACAACATTTTTAAGTTTTATATTTAAATTAATAGAATTTCTATTACAATGTAACATTGTGATATGTTTTTTAGGTTATTATTATTTTTCTATGTAAAATATAATACATTTTTTTGAGTTATTATCACATAAGTTTGAAATATTATTTTTTATAATAAATAATAATTTAATTTTAAAATCACTAAAAATCACACATTAAATTAATATATAAAATCCTGTTATTTAAAACATAAACAACTTCTTTTAAATTTTACATATTGTTAACTACTAAACCCACTCATAACATCACCAGTTTTGAAAACCACCATCTTCTCACAACCAACATGTTATTACACTATCAAATTAATCAAACTAATATTGTAATCCTTGCGTGTTTAAAAATAATGTACACGTGTTGAAATTACTCTACTACTAGGTTCATGCACTAAGAATTATATACATTAAATTTCAAAGTACTGCAAATTTGAATCGGTCATGCGCAACAACGAGAGTTCAGTCCAATATGGTGTCCAACTCTGGATGGGGAGCATAAATTCGCGCACTCATGTCGTACAAAATATAGTTGTTGGCTTTTCAATATACTTCTAACTCCAATTATAGTTTTATAAACATTTCCTATCAGTGGATTCTTTGTAACACGATGGATTTTCAGAATCCTTGACCTTCATGATCGCGACGCTACTGGCGTTACTGGAATTTATGGGTTGGCAGTTTTCCATTTTGGCGAATCTCATGATGTACAGGCGGGCCTCGCAGGACCCATGAATTCCATCCGTTTTCCGTCCACTACCGTAATGCTGTTTCAATAAATTTCCGTAATAGCCGACTCTTATCATTATATACCATGCCTTCGCGTCACTTGCCTTATCACATACAGTTAACAAAGTACTCGCGACTCGAGCTTCGATGGGGATTTGGAATCTGAGCAGTCACTTGTCAGGGCTTTGAGGTAACCAAATTTTCTGAACAACTGCAGCGGCTGAGGTTTCGTTACAGAACTTAAAGCTTCTGTCGGTATATATCGTACAGTGCTCATGAGATATCTTTGCCTTCCTGTCTGAACCTTTTGTTGTTTGGTTCCAAGATTCTAGATATATTTTAATTTTTCATAGACTTGGTTATTTGTATGTATGCAGCAACTGTGAGATCTGGATTTCGGCGAGAAATCGAAAATTTTGATTCAATTCGGGAGAAATCTGTGTCTACACCTCAGATTTGGCCGAAATCGGCTTGAAGATATTCTAAATTGAGTTATTGTGTTCTATCTTTAAGATGACTGCCATTCCTTTTTTTTTTGAGGAATGAAAAAAAAGTTTTTTTTAGAGTACAATATACATGTGTACTAATATATTTAATTATTGAAGCACAAATAGATGATTTATACTAATATCCTCTCTAAAACAATCCTCTATAATGGCCTCCATTGACACATAACAAGTATTTCTACAACTCGAGCATTGATTAGGATCACATGAACTAGGATGAACACATCTAGTACATCAATGGGGCCTCTTCTGGATAGACTCTACTACAAGGTCTCAAGGCCCAAACCTCCGCCGCCATCATTTGAAGATCCCTCTCGATAGGAGAATGCAATGGATGTGTTGTGTTGTAGTATGATATAGTTCAACATTTAAATTGTAATGTCCCCACTTTGGGACATCATCACAGTGCAGAGATTTATGATGACTAGAGTAGACAGATGGATGTTATAGTGAGTACAGAGGTATTTGAGAGGCATTGTGGGGTCCAACTTGCATTGATCATCATATTCCATCATTATGAGTCATTCCGCATAGGTTGGGTTTGGTTTCGTTGCATTCCAACAATTTCCATGATTTTGACTATTTTGAGCTATAAGTTAATTGAAATCATTGAAGAGGTCATTTTGGGCACATTACTTGGAGGAACCTCTTAGTGTAATAGCTCATTGGAATCGAGAGGAGCAACACTACAGGATGGGATGGCTAGAAGTGACTTTCAGTGGCCAAGGAAGCCACAAGGAGAGATAAGGGGTTTTTCAGAGGTAAAAAGGTTAATTAATTAATTAAAGTGATTTAATTAATTAATTAAATATTAATAAAATGAAAATCACTTTGGAGGGACAAGGTGAGCCAAAAGTATAAAAGGAAGGCAAGGGCCTCTACTCTATTCATTCATGTATGATCTTATTTGGATATCTGGCTTCTAGCTAGTGAGCCCAACATTGGGGGTTTTGAGGGTTTTGACTTAACAAACCCTGGAGGACGATTCGATGGTGAAAGATTCCACCTATCTTGTCCCATGCTTGGTCTCGAAGATGCAATACGCTCCCACACCATTCTAGTTCTAGATCCACTTAGTTGCAGGGGGATTCTACATCAGTTTCATGTGCAGATAGAGAGAGGGCGCACCAGCTAAGGGTTTCCAGCAAGAGGGGCACACCATCCATTGAGGGAGGATTCATTCTAGTTGAGGAGAAGGGATTCCGAGAATTCCAGGTATTGGGTTTTCCTTGCAGGTACCATAGCACCATTATTGGATATTTTTGGAGGGATTCTCATGGAGGATTGATTGACATTGAGAGAGGGACGATTTCCCTAAGAGGAGGGTGCACCATCATTTGGAGGGCAGCTAGATCTAAGGATCCAACAAGCATTTTAATGATTTGAGCACTTGGGTTTTCATTGTAGCATCCTGATCTATCATTTTGGAGAGTTCCAGGAGGTTTTGAGGGCTCATTCACCTTGGCCAAATTATGTATGGTTTCGGGCATTCAGGGGGGCACACCATTCAATGGAGGGTTTCAGATATACAGTGTGTGAAAGGTATCTTAGAGATTCGGGCACCTGGGTTGTTCTTGCCATCACCTGATCTACTGTTTGACATCTTTCTTGAGGTGATTGGACATCTTTAGCACCAGGGCCGAATTGTTGAGGAGCTTCATCATTCTAGCAAGACGTAGCATCTTCCAGTGGGGGTTTGGCACTTGGCCTAGATCTACTTGGCATTGACCTTCATCTCTTATCCAGCCTTTGGAGGCTTATTTTGTATTGCCGGGAGCATTTTGTAGCAGCTCTATTGTTTATCTTCTTGGCCATCTATTGAGCATTCCAGATAGGCATCTTCATTGTAGCAGGTTCCTCTATTTCTTGAATAAAAGTTCTTTGAGATGTTTTGGCTTGTCTATCATATTGCATATGGTTGAGGTATGTTCCATGGTTGTCTCTTCTTGTTATTTGCTGCATGCACACATATAAACACATCAGTAAACCCTAAGGCCTAAATCAAGAGGCCATTTAGCAAGTAAACACAAGTAAATAAGTAGACCAACAAAGTGTTTGACGAAATACCTCACTCAAAAAAAGTTTTAAAAGACACCAAAACCGTGATGATCATTGCATAATGGCTTGGGATCATTACAGTGGTATCGGAGCTTAAACTCCTGCCAACCTGAGGGTCTTCCATAAGGAGAGATGGATTTGTTTTACCTTGCTAGAGAGAGTATGTTCTGTAAAGGGGAATATTACGCCCTTGGGGAGGAAACTAGGGCTCAATTGACATTCCAACAGTTTTTATCTATAAAAAAATCCTAGGTGGAGCAAAGAGGAGGTTACATATTGGGTCAACATAGCAGAGGAAAACAAATCTATGGATGTTTTGGACTTTACTAGAGGGATTGTTGATTGTGATAGGGAATATCAAATCCTCAATGAGAATCTCAGAGGTCTAATGACATTCCATCATTTTGTATCCTATAAAAATCCTAGTTGGAGCAAAGATGAGGTTACACATTGGGTCTGCATAGTAGAGGAAAACAGAGCTATGACAGCTAGATAGAAGGAAGCACAGAGAAACCCCACACCCATTAAGAGCATGCATCTTTGCTACAATTGCAAGGCGCCTTGGGAACCAGATCATAGGTGTAGGGGTAAGGGTAAGAAGCACACTATTAAGGCACACCATGACAGTGATGATGGAGCGATAGATATGGATTCAAATAAGTCGGATGATGACAGTGACTCTTGCACAGAGGCTAGTGATAGTGACTCTACCTTAGAAGATAGTGATGATGACTCTCGCACATAGGCTAGTGATGCTTGCGCGCTTGAGGAGGATGATGACCCTTGTGTAGTGGATAGGCAGTTGGATGGAAAGGACAATAGCACCAGTGTATCAGCAGACATATCACATACCATTGATGTCTTTACGTCTCAGCAGAGTAGTGACACTAGTGAGGAGTCACACGTGTTTTCACCTACAAATGACCAACCTCCTATGGGGGTCGTGACACATCTGTCATCTGTTCAGACACCCATGATAGCCACATCACATGAGGAGATCAGTGGCACGTCATGTCTGATGGATGAGATTAGTGTGAGGGATGCACACCATGGACAGGTAGACCCACAGATCCAAGAGGAGGTACAGGGAGTACAGACAGGGGACCTTACACATATAGATCAGCCTGAGGAGATTGAGTCACAACTATTGGAGACTCCATTAGTTGAGTAGATTGCAGAGGATGACAGGTTGATGAAGCACTTACTTCCAGGATTGGCCTGCATTGATGAGGATGCACTTTTTAGCAGTCAGTATGACCATAGCACGTGTCTGGATACATCTCTATGGGATCCAGGTGCAGATGATAGTAGAAGGTTGAGTGCACAGGAGGATACGGCTGCTCATATAGGATACCGTGTGATTCAGGGGGAGATAACATCTAGTGATGAGATGCAGTGGCATACAGGAGTACCCAGCAACACGATAGACAGTGGGCAGTTCAACACGTTACCTAATGTAGAGAGTGTTTTTGGGGGCTCCAGAGTTGACACTAGCAATGAGGGGTCTGAGATGGCACCTCAGCATGACCATGATAAGGAGTCAAACCACTTAGTATCATAGTTGAGAGTTAGTGAGGCTATGATCATGGCAGCCACTAGACGTATTGATGACATGCATGCAGTGATTGCAGATTACTGTTGGAGAGCATCAGTGGCACATGGTAGTTCAAATGAGGGGATTTCCATGGATGATTTTCATACTCTCGGGGAGAGAGTATCTGTGATGAGGAATGACTACCAATAGTTGTTGACAGACAGGGATTATCTACCGAGGGTTGGTGAGATGTATCATGAGGCTATGAGGGAGCAGGAGTTGCAGATGGACCGACTCACTCAGGAGTTGGAGAGCACTTGAGGATTATTGAGAGGCACACAGACAACCTTTCAAGAATTGGATTCTAGATCAGATGAGTCTCTTGAGGAGATTCGTCAGAGATCCACTTCACCTATCTTGGGGGATGCATAGATACATCACCCAGTCATGTTGCTAGAGGATGTTGGTGATCTAGCAGAGGAGCACTAGTTGATGGAGGACACTCCCATTTGTGCTCCGAGAGAGGTTGACCTCCATGTAGAGGTTGATCTAGTAGTATGCCCAGGATCTATGATGCAACATGAGTCTACGGGAGACGACGTGAGTATGTTAGAGAATACAGTGATGAGTGATAGCTCACAGAGACATGCCGAGATGTATGATGAGATTCATAGGGGTATAGTGCCTTGCAGGGAGGAGACACACCTAGGGGAGCATGCAGATGTCACTCCTTTGCAGCAACACCTAGTTATGAGAGATCACCTTCACCATATCAGTAGTTGCATGGGAGATGAGAGATGGAGGTTGGTTGAGTAGCAGTTGGAGGAGTTACTTCCATTTGTACTGGATGGTTGGGATTCGATGATTACCACAGGAGAGTACTTATCATGGATACTGATGGACGAGATTCTGGTCGAGTCCTTGGGATTGACCAAAGGATGGGACGCCTTCCAGTCCTACAGTCAACTGCAGATATGTCTGTCATCCTTCTTCGACACATTTATCATTGAGAACAGCATGAGGAGGATAGCAGATGAGCACAGAGGGCTTCCGACAGTGATCAGTCTCACACAGGAGCAGTTAGATGAGATTGGAAGTGATAAACTTCCAAGTTTTCCATGGGATCCGGGAGTTCATTGGGTGAGTCAGATGTTTCACTACATGATGATCCAGGTTGCGTCCGAGAGCCACACACTCCACCAGGGGTCGTTCTGGAGTGGGCCTGTAGGGATTTGTTCAATAGAGCGAGGTAGCTTGTCACTTTTGATCATCATGATCAAACGTGGAGATGGGTGGATAGGTACTTATTCTACAAAGATGCCTTTACAGATACAATTTTTGGACAACAAGTTCGGTGGTCACAGGTATTTTAGCTTGAGGATCCAGGAGAGGAGGATCCAGTATGTATGCAGGGGACATACAATCATGGTCATAGTAGTGTAGGGCCAGCATGGTGATATTCGACAGATGTTAGCGTGGGAACCAAGGATTGCAGGGTTGAGAATTTCATTGACTGACAGGGGCAAGTGGACCCTTGCAAGGGAAATTTGTTCTCACTTTCCGTTTAGCTTCAATGTTGAGGGGAGCACAGTGCTTGAGGGTGTCTCACGGAGGTCTTGCAGTACCTCATTCTGGCATCAGCATGTGTAGTTGATGGAGGCCGTGTGGATCTTGGTAGAGATTTGGAGGATGGATTCATTCCGAGATGAGGCCATGTATCATGTGCAGGAGGTTCACAGGGTTGATATCTTTCAGGACTATGCTTCACAGAGTATTGCAGTTCACTTCCTAATATGGGATCCAGGGGGTGGAGTGTACTATTGTTCATCTTTCGATGGGCTCTACTATGTATCCCACAGGTGGACATGGGATCCTGGTATTTTATTTGAGTGGATTTGGTTATTTCTTGAGGACAATAAATTTTCTATCAGGGAGGACTATAATGTCCCCACTTTGGGACATCATCACAGTGCAGAGATTTATGATGACCAGAGTAGCGAGATGGATGTTATAGCGAGTACAAGGGTATTTGAGAGGCATTGTGGGGTCCAGCTTTCATTGATCATCATATTCCATCATTATGAGCCATTCCTCACATGTTGGCTTTGGTTTTGTTGCATTCCAACGATTTCCATGATTTTGACTATTTTGAGCTATAAGTTAATTCAAATCACTGAAGAGGTCATTTTGGGCACATTAGTTGGAGGAACCTCTCAGTGTAATATCTCATTGGAATCAGGAGGAGCAACACTACAGGATGGGATGGCTAGAAGTGACTTTCAGTGACCAGGGAAGACACAAGGAGAGATAAGTATCTTTTCAGAGGTAAAAAGGTTAATTAATTAATTAAATATTAATAAAATGAAAGTCACTATGGAGGGACAAGGTGAGACAAAAGTATAAAAGGAAGGCAAGGGCCTCTACTCTATTCATTCATGTATGATCTTATTTGGATATCTGGCTTCTAGCTAGTGAGCCCAACATTAGGGGTTTTGAGGGTTTTGACTTAACAAACCCTAGAGGATGATTCGGTGGTGAAAGATTCCACCTATCTTGTCCTAAGCTTGGTCTCGCAGATTCAATATGCTCCCACAACATTCTAGTTCCATATCTACTCAGTTGCAGGGGGATTCTACATCAGTTTCATGTGCAGATAGAGAGAGGGCGCACCAGCTGAGGGTTTCTAGCAAGAGGGGCACGCCATCCATTGAGGGAGGATTCATTCTAGCTGAGGAGAAGGGATTTCGGGAATTCCAGGTATTGGGTTTTCCTTGCAGGTACCATAGCACCATTATTGGATATTTTTGGAGGGATTCTTATAGAGGATTGATTGACATTGAGAGAGGGACAATTTCCCTAAGAGGAGGGCACACGATCAATTGGAGGGCAGCTAGATCTGAGGATCCAACAAGTATTTTGATGATTTGAGCACTTGGGTTTTCATTGCAGCGTCCTGATCTATCATTTTGGAGAGTTCTAGGAGGTTTGGAGGGCTCATTCACCTTGGTCAAATTATCTATGGTTTCGGGCATCCAAGGGGGCGCACCATTCAGTGGAGGGTTTCAAATCTATAGTGTGTGAGAGGTATCTTGGAGATTCGGGCACCTGGGTTGTTCTTGCCATCACACGATCTACTGTTTGGCATCATTCTTGAGGTGATTGGACATCTTTAGCACCGGGGCCGAATTGTTGAGGTGCTTCAGCATTCTGGCAGGACGTGGCATCTTCTAGTGGGGGTTTGACACTTGGCCCAGATATACTTGGCATTGATATTCATCTCTTATCCAGCCTTTGGAGGCTTATTTTGTATTGTCGGGAGCATTTTGTAGAAGCTCTATTGTTTATCTTCTTGGCCATATGTTGAGCATTCCAGATCAACATCTTCATTGTAGCAGGTTCCTCTATTTCCTGAATAAAAGATGTTTGAGATGTTTTGGCTTGTCTATAATATTGCATATGGTTGAGGTATGTTCCATGGTTGTCTCTTCTTGTTATTTGCTACATGCACACATATAAACACATCAGTAAACCCTAAGACCGAAATCAAGAGGCCATTCAGCAAGTAAACACAAGTAAATAAGTAGACTAGCAAAGTGTTTGACGAAATACCTCACTCAGAATTTTTTTTAAAAGACACCAAAACTGTGATGATCCTTGCATAATGGTTTAGGATCATTACATAAATGGAGGTTTGAGTGTGGATACTATTTTCTAAAGTGGGAGGATGTTGGGCAAGGGGGTTAGGCCTCCACCTAGGAGGGTGAGGCCCTCTCAATGGTTTATCTTTTTTATTTTTTTGATCTGCTGCAGACCCATGACCCAATCCCTATAATTCACTAATGTCAAAGAAATTGACATAATGACCTAAAATAAATTCAACCTATGATTTTTTAAGGAAATACAATTTCAGATCCCAATTATTGTAGGGAATTTTTTCAAACACCATGAACCACCTATCCATGTAGTCGTTTACAATAGGTTCATAGGTGCACCAGTCCATCAAAATGTCTTTATTTTCACTAGTCTAGGCTATGTTCTAGTTCTATGGTCAATAAACAAGGGAATTACATTTTTTTTTCAAAGTTTTATATCTATAACCTGGTTTCTATCTAAACCCAGCCTCTAATACTCAAGCATCCTCACCCTATAATAAGAAATATGAGATAACTAGCCTTGGGCATTAGTAATGAAAAAAACAATGGTCTCCAATGATGTGGTGAGTGAAAGGAATAAGGGATCTCTAGTGTTTCTTGTATCTTATATTAGGGTTCTTAATGACTGAAGCCTTCCATCAATTTCAAAGTTTCGGGTCTCCTCGTTGTGGGTTAGGGTTCAGTCTATATTCATTCATTGATGGTGGGTTTAGGTTTTGTTGAGGTGTAGGTTCCATGTGATTTATAAGTTTCATTTAAAGAGGAATAAATATAGTTTTGTTTGTTTTTATAATTTAAAAAAAAAAATACAAAAAAATAAGTTTTAGTCAACATTGGCATCCTATTGGCACTCAAAGGCTACTCCAATTCCTCCTCAAATAACTCCACCTCAAAAAACACAATGCACAATTGTGTAACAATACAATTGACATCGGTATTTTCTTATTAATATACACAGGAACACAAGCGTGCTTTGGAACATGCATGTTGTCTTTACATATGTGTGTTCCTAAAAATCTAAGTTAGTAAGCTACATGGCAACGTGTCCGGTGGTTTGAGTGCCAAGGCTATATAAAGAAGAACACTCGTGCATTTTGAAGAACACGCATGCGTTCCTGCATGAGCACATTCATGGGCACCCCATTTCCACAAAATCATCCATCAACTTCTTTTGAACATCCTCTATGCAATATTAGAATAATGTAATTTCATATAAATGCATGTATTATCCCCTGCTATGGTATATACATTTTGTTTGTGTCGAATTGATAATCAAAACTATGATAACAATAAGTAATGAATTTATTTCTACAACCTCATCTTCAATATTATTTCACCCACAATTACCTTATGATCAATCACATCAACTCCTATCATTCCCTTTATATCACCCCCTTTATCACTACCCTTCTTATAATCATCCTCTCCTCCCTTGTGATTCTTGACATCAAGTTATATAGACTAACTCTTATCAATGATTAGTTTGAATTCCTTGGAAGAATGATGTCGAAATTATGTGAAAATATGACAACAATTTCATAAATGTAATTTTTTTAATAAAATATACGATTACAAAGATAATATGATGATATATATCTATGAAGGAGATGTTATTTTGAAATGAAAAGATGTAGAAATTATGTAATAGATGTAGATATTATGCATGAAGAATGCAACAATGATGCAAACATAATGCAAAATAAAAATATCTACTTTTTTCATATTAATTTATGAGCATTGTAAATATGATGCATATATAATGCTAATATGACACAACTGCAACATGGAATCACAACTATGTGAGGTGGAAATATAAACTCAACTGGTGATTTGAGGACTATAGTGACATGAATCAACTATGATACAACCTCCTATTATATTAATGGGAGGTGACCCCTAGTTTGGACTAATTACTAAAGCAAGGGGTCATCATTAGTTGAAGAATCTTGGAAGAGGCCATCGATCATGCATAACTTTTGGCCCTGATAGAAAGCATTATGGTGTAGGCATGAAGAACCATAATTAACCAATAGTCACATCAACAAGTCAAGTCGAATGAGTGATTATTGAATTCTATTAAGGAAAAGGCTCAAGGAACAACATAAGACATCAACTTCATCATGATAATTATGTAAGGTTGAAGGAATATTAGGATGGGATGTAATCAAGCACCTCCAGTAAGAATTCCTTATGTGAAAATACACTAAGGAAATTGACAAAGAAAGTTATGGGTCATGTGGACCCTCACAATGTAACAACAAATATCCTAACAATGTATCTAATGAGAGGGACAATATTTTTTATCCTATGCACTAACATACAGTTTAGATGGAGTAACTTGATAATACATATAAAAATATATATGTTATGACAATTATGGTCATCTCCAACTATGTTTTGAATTAGATAAATTAAAGATGAAGACAAGAAAAGAAAATGAAAGAATTAAAAAACATGTTAAATATTAATCTTATGTAATAGAATAAGAGTTTTATGTTCTCCATCAAAGAGAATAATCATAGCTAATACTTGATGAAATTTATTGACATGATTACCAATATGAAACGTTGAACATGCTATCATAGAATACACATACTATATGAGAAAGAGTTCTCCAATATATGAAAGATGAAACTTGATAGCAAAGGACCCAATCATATACATGGCATCTAAGACAAAAGAACCAAAGAATCAATTGGGTGGATACATGAAGTCTAATCACAACTTTTTTCAAGTGAAGCATGTAGAAATGGTCATTGAATAATAAACTTAGTAATTAATGCTCAATATCAATAATAAATAAAAGTAAAAAAAATATTGACCATATCCACTAAGAATCATGTTATAAGAATTATGAAAATATCACAGCAACATACCATGAATTAAAATTTAATAATAATAATAATAAATGAATAATATAAGATTGCAGTGAAAGAAGTTAATAAAGTTATAAAAGCAACCAATAAATAAGAAATTGATGAAGGGCATCTAGCAATAGTTAATACAACATAAGAAAATAAATAAAATGAAGAAAAAACAAATAGCAACATATCATGAATTAAAGTTTAATAAAGAAAAAAAAAAGAGATGAATAATATAAGATTGTAATCAAAGAAACTGATAAAATTGTAAAAGCAACCAATAAAGAAAAATTTGACGAAAAGCATCTAACAATAGTTGATACAACATAAGACTAGCACAGCCGCTAAGTCACGACTGAGAACGCCGAAGGGTGTCAGCTCATGCTCATGAAATGAAACGCTCCCTGTCAGCCATCGAATATGAAACGCGCGGACAGGTGAGACGTATGGACAGCTGAGGAGGAAGTTGAAGTAATGCTCGTTAATAATTCAAACGTGGCAGTTATATGGTGCTACAGTAATTTCTTAATATGATTAGGTAAATGTTAAAAAGTAAACAGGATAATAACTGATGCATTCAAAAATACAAGGAAGTTATGAAGAATAAATCACATTCATTGATTTGGGAGTACAACTAAGAATATGCCAACATCTTCAATTGTTAGCCATCAAATTAGAATTTTAGATTAAAAAATCATTAAGCATGCCCATTGCCAATAAGTATACGCCTTTCGACGTAAAAATAAATAAAAAAAAATCAAAATCAAAAAACAATATGCTTCAAGAAGATGAAATAGGAATGGATTAATAAGGTGACAATTTAAATAATCCCAATAAATAAAAAACATAATGAAAATAAATAGTCCAAATAAAAGTTGAAACGTGGTCCCAATATAAGTAGTTTAAAAATAAAATAAAAAATAAACAAAGAAATTCCAAATCAAACAATTCCATCATTATGCAACTGAAATATTTACTACAAAGAATTTGATACAAGTTAAACCTATTAACATCTAAACTTGTTAAACTATATACAACAAAGAAAACAAACAAAGTTTCAAAACAAAAACCTACAAAATGTTAGTACAATTTTATTAAATTAAACATAAAAAATTGTTAAGAGGATATGGAGTGTTCCGTGATGAGATATGTAATTCTTATAGAAAAACTCATTTTATTGTAAAATAAACATTGAAGAGAGCTCAAGATTTATTAGACTGATGAAATATGTGATCCCTATATAGAACTCATTTTATTTAAAAAAAATAAACATAGAAGAGAGATCGAGGCTGATTATACCAATTAATCCTTTCCTTAGTGGTTAAGCTTAATGTTTAAGCTCACCTTCTACTTCTACATATAAGCATGGAAGATGTGGTATGGAAGGGGATTATGATCATATAATTTATAGTATTATTTGTCTTTCCCACTTATGAGGAATTGAGAAGAAGTCGATTTTAAGGAGATAGTGTATGATTATAAAAGATTATTCAATAAGATAAGTGATTTGAATATTTTAAATTAGGGTTTTCTCATGTTATATTTTTTTTCATTATAAATCAACAAGTATTAATGTTATGTTTTTTCATGTTAATTTAGATGATGAATTACATATATGAAAAGTAGACAGTCATCATGTTAATGAAGAAAAAAATGTTTGAATCTATTATGATAACCCTATAAAGTTTAAGATTAAGATCAAGTTTAATTTAAGTTTAATATTATTAGTCCCTACCAAAGCGGGACTATAGCAATCAGTTTGTTATCGATTTGACATTAATTTCATTGACTAAGCAGTTTGATTATAAATTTAAACCAATTTTCCAAATTATAACATTGTTATATTGAATTTTTTAATTTATTTTTTTAAATTAAACAAATTTTTAAAATTATGATTGGTCAATAAATTTAACCCCTTATTGCAGAATTGTCGGCGGGCCTTCCTCCCCACATTATTACATTGACTCCAAATTCAATTCGGCTAATAAAGGCTGCAACTGTTATCATCCTTCCATTCTGTGCTTTCTCGTTCTGCAACTGATATATTAGAACAAAAATCCCTGTCTTCGCTTTCGCAGTTGGAATCAACATTTTTGTAAGGAGAATCAAGAGCAATATAATATTGAAGCTCATTGAACTCATATTTTTCCATCAATATCTATGCCCGCATCTCCACACCACCACAAACAAAACCATTGAACTCTCCCACTCCATTATTATGCTTCTCCGACGTTTTCTCCATTGAAAACCCATTGTCTAAACCAAAAGATTTCGCACTCTCGACCTCTGTGCTTTTACAAAGCCTTTGAACAAGCATTTCCTTGTCTTCAATGTTGGATTCCACTGAAACCCTGGTCTCACTCGACATAAACTTGGCTGACTCTACCGAAATGCTACTCTCACCGGGCTTTAAGCCAGATGAAACCCTACTCTCGCTCGACATAAACCCTGCAGACCCTGCTGAAACCACAGACTTGTTTGTATTAATGTCGGATGCTTCGGAACTCTAATTGATAGATGGAGATAAAAGTTTTCTCATTCTGATGTTCGACAGGAGCCGAGCCTTCGATGTCGGTCTAGAAGGCATCTTTGGAGGAATATCTTTAGGAATTTCATCCTGTCTCTTAACTTCCTCCAACATTTGCTCCATTACGCTTCAACGACCACAAGTCGTCATTCTTGCGAACAGAATTTTGCCACTAGATTATCAAAAAACCCTTAAAGCTTCCTACAATAGCTCCTCTCACCTAAACAATTCCCCCTAGCAAGCTTCAAAATGACTTCAATTATTTAAACTCGAAATATATTCATCCGTCCTAGAGTACACCGACATTTTTCCCATCGTCTCTCCAACTAAATTTTATAGACATACAGTCACCAATGCATTTAAGGCATTCCCAGTCATTATTTGCAAGACTTTGTCCAGATCGACATTTTAAGACGCTCCACTGCTCTTTTCACCCAACATTTCACCCATTTTTGGAGCTCCACGGTTAAATGAACAGAGTCGAACAATATTAAATGTCTGTGTCCCAGGATTGAATCTGAGGCTCTATATCGGATGCTTGAAAACCCCTCAAACGAGTTCAAAAATTGACCCCAAAAACGTTCAACTAGCTCAAATCTTATCCCAAAAAAATTCACTCGGAGTCAAATTTAATTGCAGAATATGCATAACCAAGCAGAATTGCAGGCAAAAAAAAAAATTAGATGTTCAAGGGCATCTGATCATCGAAATTAGCGTAAAAATGCGAAAAAAAAAGGGAAATATGGCTTGAAAAACACAAAAAGTTGTCGAACAGATTATTCTACAGATAGACATGCCCTACTTTTTTCCACATCCACACAGACGAAATTGGGTAAAAATCGATTAAGATTACCCTACTTTAGTTAAATTCCAAGTTATTTGTTAACACATTTCGTTATCTTCAACTCAGTTCCCGTAAATTTGACTTTAGTGAGAAAATTTACAGAAATTTTTAAAAATTGAAATTTATCTGTAATTTTATTTTTATATTTTTAATATTTTAGTGTGAAGGTGGTAAAAATTATCTTAATCTAGTTGTGAATTGGTAGTTACGAATACTTAGATTTTATTATTCCCTTCCAAAGAAGGACTATATAAATGAGTTTGTTATTGATTTGACATTAATTTCATTGATTATGCAGTTTGATTATAAATTTAAACGAATTTTCCAAAGTATAACATTGTTATATTGCATTTTTTTTTCTTTTTTTTTAAATTTAACAATTTTTTAAAATTATGATTGATCAAGAACTTTAACCCCTTATTGCAGAGTTGTCGATGGGCCTTCCCTCCCCACCATTATTACACCGACTCCAAATTCGATTCGGCCAATAAAGGAAAATATTTAGACGATAGGAACCCGTGGATAGATACAGTGGCAGTATATGTCCCATATAAATCCCAATCTGATAGATGTTCGAACTAGTATAGTCACGAGGATGTTAACGGAGCAATCTGATAGATGTTCGAACTAGTACAGTGATGGCTATGTTAATGGAGGAACACATGTCAAGTAATTACATAGATATGTTTGAGATTGTCTCATAACCTATTATGTGTTCATCATATTATAGGTTAGAGTCAAAATTTTAAAATCTTATTATATAAGATATATTGAATTTATAGATAAATAAAGAGGGAGATAACAATATTTTATTATATTTATAATATTTCAATATAATATAAGTGTAAATTTATTTGATATTTTTCTATATAATAATTTAAGTGTATATATTAAGGGAATTTTAAATTAATATAATATTTTTCCTTTAGTATATTATTATTAGTCCCTCCCAAAGCATGACTATAGCAATGAGTTTGTTATTTATTTCACATTAATTCCATTAACTAAGCAATTTAACTATAAATTTAAATAATTTTCCAAAATATAACATTGTTATATTGAATTTTTAATTTTTTTTTTTTTTATATTAAACCATTTTTTAAAATTATGATTGGTGAAGAAGTTGAACCCCTTATTGCAGACAGAGGATACTCGATCTTACCTGGCAGGGACTAAGCTGCCATGCAACTCTTGTTTTTTTTTACATTCTAATTTCAAATTTAATTCAATTATAACTTTATTTAACCATTTAAATAAAGAGTAATATTTTGATTTTATATATTTGAATCCATATTTAATAATATTATTCTTAAATAGATTTTGAGTTCATATATTTGAATGCATAGTCAATAATGTTATTCTTAACATTAATACCAATGTATGATAAGTATATCAATGTATAACAAGTGTCACTATAATGGTAAGGTCCTTGTCATTGATGACAGTTGATGATGGAAGTATTAGAATGTGATATTAAATAGATGATTTTATATTCCATTGATAAATATTCCCTATTGAATCCAATCATGAGCACTGAACACCATTATTTTTTGGAGTTTTTATGGTTGGAGTCCACCAAAAGGTGCCATATATAGTAGGGGCTAGGGTAGAGATAACAGTAATATTACCACCACATCGGTGGCAAAGATCGTTTGAGGTTGAGTTGCAAGTCAAGTTTAAGGGATATCCCTCATATGTAGAGGCACTATTAGTACCAGAGAAAGAAGAGGTAGGTGTAGTCGCATTTGTGAGCGTTCACCTACTTTACCCTTCCTAGCTATGAAAAGCTCTAGATTTGTGGTGCTTAACTCAAAAACTATGGATGTAGGGAAAAAAATAATAATAAACATGAACTACTCTCCTTAATGTGTTTTATGTCCAACATCTAACAAAACTAGAATAAAAACATTCCTGCTATTTCTTACTAGCCCACACTATTTCAAGCTAGCCTAGAAAAGGAAGATACTTGTAAATACATATTCTTAAACCAACCTTAATAAACTTCCTTACACATTCCTAAAGTAGCCTTAATAAACTTCCTTAAAAAGGAAGAACATAGGTAGGACAGTCGCTCCAATTCCAGTTATTGAAAACGACATCACTCTCTATATAAGAAAATTCCATCTGTTAGATTGAAAGTTATTATATGGAGAGAAAACAAAAGAAATCGAAATCTGAAATTATTAATCTTTAATATTTAAGTTATTTTATAATAGATTTTTAATATTATTATAATTATAGATTTTTAAAATTTAGTATATTATTTATATTATTTTAAATTATTATTATAGTTAATTTTTTTTAAAGGTTATTAATAATGTAGATACACAATGTTACTCTATATGTAATTTCTCAATACAATTAGCGACAATAAATAGAAAGATTCAGAGTTTTAAAATTCTATTGTTAACTGCATAGAGTCCATAGATACTAAAGTTTGGTTGTATTTTCATGCAAGGAATTTTGCACATCACCTTAGTTGAAATATGTCCCTACATATTCTTGACCACAAGGATCAAAAAATGAAGGTAACTTAGATGAGAACTATCAATAAATTCATATTAAACATCAACAATCAAGAAATTCACCCTTACCAAAGAAAGGAGTGAAAAGTCGTGTTAGGTACATGTTTTGAAAAAAAAAAATGAAGGTTGGATGCTGCAAACAAACACGTGTGTACAAATTGTAAACGCTGACACATGCATACATTCCATCCAAGCCAATACTACACATTGTCTGGTATCCTATCTTTGAATTGCATCGGTACTTTAGGCTGTGGTAGCCCTCATATGAAATAACTAAGTGACGCCATGCATAATCTATCATACCATTCATATCATGATCGCCATCCATCACTACATTTCATACCTTCTAAAATATCTGACAAAAGGAATTGTGTGCTCACAAAAGAGTCACACCCAGAAAATGCAAATCCTAATAAACCAGTAAACAAAAAATGACAGTATTGTCAGAAATTTGACCAGCAACAATAAAACTACATCTGCAAATAGTAAAATTGTTTCTGAAAACTATTGTCTTATGATTTATTTCTTAAAATAAAAGAGATACAGATTAGCTCTGTTATAGACTGTAAATAAACAAAGGGAAATAAATCATCCTCCGATCCAAAAGGTGCCAAAGAAAGGCCTATACAACAATACACAGAGAGACTTTCTCAAACAAAACATACATTCAAAAACTGTGTTTGCAGAAAATAACCTATCATTTAAATAACAAATTGAAAACCCACCGCAGTAGATAAGGAAGGAAAAAAACATGGCAGCAGTTGATCAACAAGTGGTAGAGTTAGTTTCACAGCTGCAAATAGTGAGATTAATGCATTCTGAAAACTTAGCATCACGTTTTTCAGTCTCCCCCTTGATGTCAAGTTTTTGGATTCCCAACAATGATCCGAGTTTCTCTAATCGATCCTTTGGAAGTGCCTTACTAAAAATGTCAGCAAGATGATATCCATATTTACAAAATTCAAAAGAGATAAATTTGTGTTGGACAATCTCTCTAATGAAGTGATGTCGAATGTCAATATGTTTCCTCCTGTTGTGATATACAAGATTCTTTGTCATGGAGATAGTGCCTTAATTGTCACAATATACTTTGATTGGCTTATTGACTTTCATTCCCAGGTCTTCAAACAGTCTTTCCATCCAGATGACTTGTGTACATGTTGATGATGCTGCAATATACTCTTCTTCAAATGTGTATAGAGCAACAATGGGTTAGTTTTTGCTGCTCCAAGAAACAAGATTTCCTCCAGAGAGAAAATCATATCCAGAAGTGATCTTTTGATCATCTAAGCAACCTTCCCAATCTGCATTTGTGTATGCTACAACATTGGAATCATTAGTAGCAATATAAAAAAAGCCAAAATATTTTGTACCACTTACATATCTAAGAATTCTTTTGGATTCCCGCCAATGAGCCTCATGAGGTTGATGCATGAACCTAGCAACCAAAATTACAAATAACATGATGCCTAGTCTAGTGGTCATCAGATACATAAGACTCCCAATCAAATATCTATAAAGAGTGGCATTACAAAGTGGAGTTTCATCTTCCTTCATCAATTTACTCCCATGAACCAAGGGAGTACTCACAAGTTTTCAACCTTGCATGTTAAACCTCTTCAACAAGTCTTTAACATATTTGAATTGAATAATGGATATACCTGTAGTTGTTTGTTTGATTTGCATACCCAAAAAATATTTCATTTCTCCTAAATCAGAGATCTCAAATTC
This sequence comes from Picea glauca, assembly GCA_000966675.3. Classification (NCBI taxonomy): domain Eukaryota; kingdom Viridiplantae; phylum Streptophyta; class Pinopsida; order Pinales; family Pinaceae; genus Picea; species Picea glauca. The sequence continues at coordinate 69,622 of JZKD02S0271083.1, forward strand.
AGATTTCATTGTCTCTTTGAACTCCTTGACAAGTGAGGGAGAGGTGCTCATAAAAATTACGTCATATAGATATAAGAAAACAATGATGAAATCTGATCCCACAACCATTTTGTACAAGGTACTTTCAGAAGGAAATTTATCAAATCCATGATCATGAAGATAGTTATCAATTCTAGAGTACCAAGCTCTAGGGCCTTGTTTAAGACCATAAAGAGCATGTTTAAGCCCATAAACCTTATCTTATTTACCTTTAACAATGAAACCTTGAGATTGTTCAACATAAAATTCTTCCTTCAAATATCCATTTAAGAAAGTTGATTTGACATCCATCTGATAAATTTTCAACTTTAAATGAGATGCGATGGAAAGAAAAATTCTTACTGTTTCAAGTCTTGCTACAAGGGAAAACGTTTCCTCATAGTCAATGCCTTCTTGTTGCACATATCCTTTTGCAACTAAATGTGTCTTATACTTTGAAATACTTCCATCCATATTAAATTTGAGCTTGAAAAATCCACTTTACAACAATAGTGGATTTCCCATGAGGAATATCAACAAGCTCCCATGTATCATTTTTTTTTTATCTGTGACAACGCATATTCCATGGCTTGAACCCATGTTTCATCAGTGGAATCTTCTTTAAAATTAAAAGTTTCAACATGGGCAGAAGAAAAAAGAGCAAAATTGTCACCAACATACCTAGATGTCTCATATATCTCTTTCAAACTTCTTGTTTTTCTAGGAGGACTAGATGGAGGTGTTATTTGAGTATTAACTTGAGATCCGGTTGACAGAGAAGATGGATATGAATTTGATGGAGAGATCCTTGAAGGTGAGCCTGCATTTCTTACAACAAAGGGATGCAAAGATTGATCATTGTTATCAAAAATCAATTTTTCAATATGTGGGGTAAGCTCTTTATCTTCTCCTTCATTCTTCTGATAAAATCCCCCTTCATCAAATATCACATCTCTACTAACATAAAGTTTATTAGTAAGTGTATAAAAACACCTATAAGCCTTGCTTTATTCTGAATATCCAATGGAAATACATTTCACTGATTTTCCATCTAATTTATGTCTTTGTTGTGTAGGAATGTGAACAAAGCATGCAGACCCAAAAATTTTCAGATGAGAAATAGTTGGTTTTTTACAAAACCAAGCTTCATAAGGAGTAGAATTTTTTACCATATTTGTAGGACTTTTGTTGAGGATATATGCAGTTGTATGGATTGCATGTGCCTGATACATGTTTGACAAACTCTTTTATTTTAACATACATCTAATCATCTCTTCAATTGTTCTTTTTTTTCTTTCTTCTACTCCATTTTGTTGAGGAGTATATGCAGTAGTTAACTCCTTCTTGATGCCATGTAAATTGAAAAAATATTTGAATTCATCAGAGGTGAATTCTCCACCTCGATCAGTTCTCAAGACTTTCAAATAGTATTCTGATGACTTCTCAACAAGTGCTTAAAATTTTTGAAAGCAACTAAAATCTTGAGACATCTCACTTAATAAATAGACCCAAGACATCCTTGAAAAATCATCTAAAAAGAGAAGAAAATACATATTCTTTCCAAGAGATAAGGCATGCATGGAGCCACAAATATCTGCATGTACTAAGGCCAAAGGTTCACTTTCTCTAAAATGATGTTGGGGAAAGTTGTCTCTATGTTGATTTCCTATTGCACAACCTTCATATATATTATTATCTAGTTCTATGAATGAAGAAAAACCTTTTACAAAATTTTTCTTTTGCATGAAAGAAAGAGATCCAAAATTAAGGTGCCCAAACCTTTTGTGCCATAACCAAAACTCATCAACTGAGGCCTTCAAGAAAAATACTTTTGGTTCAATACATAACAAAAACATCTTATTATCTATCATAGGAACTTTGACAATAAGTCCTGTATTGTTAAAAATCTTACAAAACTTTCCTTCAAAAACAATCTTGTAGTTTTTAGAATTTAGTTGCCCTATGCTAATCAAGTTATGCTTTAAACTTGGAACAAACAAAGTATCATGTAGATACATAATACTTCCATTTTTTACTTTTATGGCAAGGGTACCTTTTTCCCTTACTTTTGCCTCATTATCATTGCCAAAGTTTACTTTTCCCTTCACACTCTCATCCAACTTCACAAACAGGTTTTTGTTTCCTGTCATATGATTTGAGAAGCCACTATATAAATACCATACTAAATCATCTTTGGGATCAAAACTGTTACATGTGAGAAACAAAGTTTGAGAGTTTTCAACTTCATATTTACTAAAATTTTCTTGAGAGGTGTCTCTTTTCTTCTTAGAAAAATAGCTTTCAAGGTGACCATCTTTATTACAATAGTTGCAATGAAAGTTACCTCTCCCAAGGATGTTGCTTCTTCCTCTACCACAACCTCCTCTTCCTTGGGATCTTCCATGACCTCTGCCTCCTCTATTTGATGATGAATAAAAAGTAGAAGTATCATTCATGGTAGTAGAAGATTGTTTCTTCTTGTCATCAACCTTGAACTTTCTTTGGAAATCTTGAAAAAGAGGTTCCTCATTCTTTTTCAACCCGTCTTCATGTACTTTAAGGATTCAAAACAGATCATCAAGAGTTAGTTGTGATAAATCCCTTGACTCCTCTATAGCAATAGTGATTGGATCAATTTTTTTAGGAATACTTCTCAAAACTTTTTCAACACTCCTCTTATCTTCAAGAGATTCACCATGAGCATGAATAGAATTAACAATATTTTGAACTATAGTAATAAAAGATTCAACTCTTTCGTTTTCTTTCATAGAAAGAGATTCAAAATCTCTTCTCAACATTTGGAGCTTAACAAGTTTTACCTTTACAGATCCCTTGTATTCATTCTCCATGGTTTCCCAAGCATCATGGGACCTACTACATTCTGCAATCTTAGGAAAAACTGTGATGTCAATTCCAGTTTGAAGGATGAACAAAGATTTGGCATCCTTTTTCTTGTTCTCCTTCAACTCCACCTTTTGATCAATAGAGAAACCATTGTAGGAAGCGTGATCAGTTGGCTCTGGTCATCCTATAAAAACAATAACCCATAAATATTGTGATATGAGCAAAGTTATCATATTCACACACTAGTGCTCATAGTTTTCCCCACCAAAAGAGGAATCTAGTATTGTACAGTGTTAGAATTCTGGGCCATTCTCCTTAAGAAAAACATTGTAATCAACCAAAGCTATGACACCAAAAGAAAGATCTGAAAAAAGGAATTATGTGCCCACAAAAGAGTCACACCCAGAAAATGCATATCCTAATAAACCAGTAAACAAAAAATGATAGTATTGACAAATATTTGACCACCAACAATAGAACTATAGGTTCAAATAGTAAAATTGTTATGTTTCTGAAAATTATTGTCTTATTCTTTATTTCTGAAAATAAAAGAGACACAGAGTACCTCTGTTACAAACTGTAAATAAACAAAGGGAAACAGAGCATCCTTTGATCCAAAAGGTGCCAAAGAAAGGCCTATACAAAAATACACATAGAGGATTTCTCAAACAAAACATACATTCAAAAATTGTGTTTGCACAAAATAACCTATCATTTAAATAACAAATTGAAAACCCAACGCAACGGATGAGGAAGGAAAAAACATGGCAACAGTTGATCAACAAGTGGTAGATTTAGTTTCACAGCTAAAAATAGTGAGGTTAATGCATTCCTAAAATTAGCATCACATTTTTCATCTTCAACACTGAATTATAGGGCAATTTGATCAGAGAATTTTTTAAAGACATTGATCGCGAAGGAAAATTAAGTGGAAAAACTTTTGAAATAACAGACAACCATATAGTATGTAAAGGAAAACATCTAAGGTGCTTACCATTAAGCCTTTGAGATTAATGACTTTATCCTTCTTTGTGCGGTGGTTGAGGTCAAATATAACATATGGAATTTGTTGGAAAAAATTTCCTAATACATACAATCACAATAAAAGAACTAGACCTAGACGTAGGTCATGGTATATGTCTAGGTCATGGTCTATGTAATGGTCATGGTTTAGGTCTAGGTATATTGCGAAGATGTCCTTGAATGGCTTGAGGAGGTGAGTTAAAACTCATGATAAAACTCAAACTAGGACTCAGATGGACGAATTGTCAGTTGCATTGGATCCGGTGCACTATGTTTTACCTAGTAGTCCCCCTATCTTATAATTTCATTTCCTGGACAACCATTTTTTGGAGTATTTCTAGAACTAGGGTTTTTCTCAATGATTCATAGTGCAATTTCTGAAGAAGAGGTTGATTTTCAAGAATATTGTGTCGAGAAATTGTGGGTAGCTTGGTCACACGGGCCTTGGAAAAATAGATGTGCAAGAGATTACAAAACTTTGTTATGTTGCTCGGTTTGGATTTTATGCCCCTAGACCAAATTAATGACATGTACTTGAATAGCTTGATGAGGTGAGTTGTAACACAATAAAAATCAAGCCGAGAATCGAATGGATGAACTATCAGTTGCATTAGATATGAGGCATCAGGTTTTAGCTAGTTGGTGTAGATTTTAACCTTGTACAATATTTTACTGCAAACATATTTTCCATAAAAGAACAAAAAAGATACAATGGAAGATACACAAATTACACAGATATTTTTCCCCTGGAAACCCAAACTAGAAAAACCAACATATTATATATTCATTCATAGTGATACATTGTTTACAAGACAATATACATATAGGAGCCAGTGGCATCCAAAGCCATAACCCAATGACCTGGATTAGTCAACAACCGTAATTCCTTAATCGGAAATAGAAAATCATTGACAAAAACAATGTGACGAAAATCTTCCCAACAATGTACATGAAAATCGAGGAAGAATGAGAAAATGAGGCAAAAATGCGACAAGTTTTTCGAGGTTAAAAAATTTCTCGGGGGAACTGGCCCCAAAACCCTGTGCAGGGGGGTATCACCCACTGAAACCCCCCTATGTTCCTAACGCAATGTAGCAGACACTAGAACTAGTCATTCAAATACTATAAACACCTACCCAACATTCTCCCACTTGTTGTTTTCTTTTCATACAGAGGGTTACATAGTCAACAATCCAAGGAAGCAATGCCCATGGACCCTCTACACCATGAGAACTTATCCATACTCACATATGTTTTTAATGAATTTGAAACATTCTTCAAAGTTTCCACCTTCATGAGCAAGACTTTCTTTTCCTCAACCATGTCTCTAACAAAGTTATATTGAATATCGATATGTTTTTTCTTTGAATGATAAGTCGGGTTCTTCGCCAGAAAATTTGCACTCTGACTTTCACAATCTATCCTTACAACTTGTTGTACCAACCCAATACCTGAACACAATCTTTGTAACCATAATGTTTCCTTAATTGCATGAGTGGATGTCATGTATTCAACTTCTGTAGTTGAAAGTGCCACTACAACCTGTCTTTTTCTCATCCAACTGATTGCTCCTCCAAATAGGTTAAACAGATACCCGCTTGTAGATATCTTACAATCCATATCTCCAACCCATTCTGCATCCACAAATCCATGTATGTCAAACACTCTGTCTAATCCCGATCTTCCTTGGGAGCACAATCCATAGCTAGCAGTGCCACACAAATACCTGAAAACCCTTTTTATTGTTGTCTAATGCTCCTTCCTTAGTTTTGACATATACCTACTCAAAACTCCCACTACATGTGCAATATCCGGTCTATTAAAAACCATTGCATACATCAAAGTGTCAGTTGGACTCGCATATGGAACACAAGACATGTACTCCTCCTTCTCTTCCTGTCTCTTGGGACACTGATCTGAAAATAACTTTACATCAATAGGAATAGAGACCTTAACCAATTTACATTCCTGCATATTAAACCTCTACAATATTGACTCGACGTATTTTCTCTGATTTAACTAGAGTTTCCTCTTTTTCTGGTCTTTTTTAATTTCCATTCCCAAAATGAAATTTGAAGCACCAAGATCCTTCATGTCAAATTTAGAGTAAAACTGAGTTTTCACATCCTGGATAATATCCTTTTCTTTCCTATCAGCAACATGTCATCCACATACAATAAAAAATAAGTCAAATGATCACCAATTAATTTAAAATACACAGAGTGATCCTCTTTGCTTCTTGTGAAGCCAAGTCGCATCATATAAGTATCAAATTTTCGATACCACATCCTTGGTGATTGTTTTAAACCATACAAGGAATTTTTCATCTTTCATACTAGCTCCTTCTTTCCCTTCACAACAAAGTCTTATGGCTACTTCATATAGAATTCTTCTTCTAGATCCCCATGTAAGAATGTTCTCTTCACATCCATCTATTCTACTTCAAAATCAAGTGCAGTAGCAACAAATAAAAAAAATATTATAGAAGTTAAATTGGCAACGGGAGAACAAATCTCACCAAAATAAATTCCCTCAACTTAGGAATAACCCTTTGCTACTAACCGAGCTTTGTATTTGTCCACTTTACCTTCTGCATTCAACTTATTTTTAAATACCCATTTGCTTCCAATGGGATTTCTTCTAGTCGGAAACTCCACTAGATCCCAAGCCTCATACTTATCCAAGAATGCCATTTCTTCATCCATGGCCTTTTTCTAGAGATTTCCATCCTCTAAATTCGTTTCCTCCCTGACGGTTCTAAGATCATCATCAGTAATATAGAAAGAACAATTTGAACGGAAATAAAATGGAGTATACCTTTCCGGTAGCCTTCTTTCTTGAACCAATCTCCTCAATACTGGAGTATGAGGATCTTCTTCTTTTGATTCTTGTTCTTCTATAGAGTCTGATTCATCATCCTTAAAATCATTTTCTATGGTTCTTCCTTACTTGGTAGGACTTCATGTTTAACAACATCCCTCATTTCTCTAAATACCACATCTCGGATATACACAGCCTTCTTATTTTCTAGGTCCTAAATCTTATAACCTTTCAAACCATCTTTATACACAATAAAGATACACTTTTCAAACTTCTTATCTAGATTACTCTTGTTTTCCTTTGGAACATGAACATAGGCCTCATAGAAAAATACCTTGAGATGTCTGAGAGAAGGTTTATTTCCAATCCATACCTCTTGTGGAGTATTTTCATCCAACGCTGATGAGCTTGATCTGTTGACCAGGTCACATGCAGTACCCACTGCCTCTTCACATAATTCTTTCCCTAACCCAACACCACTGAGCATGCACCTTTCTTTTTCAATCAACATCATGTTCATCATTTCTGCAACTCCATTCTGATGAGGTGTATATGGAGTAGTATTCTTCCTTGATATACCACACTTATTACATAAATCTTCAAATTCATTCCCACAAAACTCTCTGCCATTATATGTCCTCAACACCTTAATTATTTTCTCTGTTTGATTCTCAACAAGAGCCTTAAACTCTTTAAACCTATCAAAGACTTCAAATTTCTTATTGAGGAAATATATCCAAGTATTCATTGAGAAGTCATCTATAAACAAGACATAGTAAACAAATTTTCCCAATGATGGAAGTGACACATGTCCAAACATATCACCATGAACTAGCTGTAAAATTCATTCTCCAATTGTCGCACTAGAGGGGAATCTTACCGGATTATTCTTCCCATATACAAAATGTTCACGGAAATCTAAATACATAGAACTATTAGACATACCTTCAACCATACCTTTACCATGTATTAATCGAAGACCCTTCTCTCCGATATGCCCCAGTCTTTGATGCCATAGCATAAGCTTTTCTCCAGAGACAGTAGGAATTCTTTCTCCTTCAACTCCAATATCATCAACAATGGAACTATTACACCCATCACTAATAATGGTTCCTTGCATCTTATACATAGCTTGAAACCGAACTCCCTTCAGTAACACTATTGCTCCTCGAACCATTCTAGAGATTTCTTTTTCAAATATTTTTTTTACCCTTGCATCGTCCATTTTGATTACAAAAATCAAATTTCTAGCCCAACCTGGGATTTACAAAACACCAAGTAGTCTTCTAATCCTTCCATATATGAGCCTCAACTTGAATTTTCCTTGTCTTATGATTCTGGTTGTCGAGTCATCACATAGGAAAACATTACCTCCATCATACCTTTCATATTCACAGAACCACTCCTTGTGGGGAGTCATATGAAAGGATGCACCTAAGTCAACTAGCCATGCCTCAAGGTCTACATGTGTGATTGAATTAGCAAAATACATATCCCCTCCTTCCTTGCAGGTCTTTCCTTCTGTAGAAGGAGCTTCTTTAGATTCCTTCTTTTTCTCAATTTTGGATATACATTTCTTCTTGTAGTGCCATTATTTTCCACATCTCCAACATACCTTTACAAATTTTCCAAGAGATTTAGATCTACCCCTAGACGTAGATATCCCACTTTAGGAATTAGATCTATTTCTTTCTTGGGAGCATACTCTTCCAAATAATCCATTTGTGCTCTGTCCTTCCATGTTCTTTTGTCTCATCTCCTCTGACAACAAGGATGAGACCACTTCATCAAACTTAAAGGAAATTGTATTACTACCTATGGCCACAACCAGACTATCCCACGAGTTTTTTAAAGAGAACAATAAATCGATACACTTATCTTCATCTGAAATTTTAATCTCAATAGATACTAACTGACTTACCACAGTATTGAAGGCATTCAAATAATCTTCCAACGAGTCTCCATCTCTCATCCTCAGTTATAGAGCTTCTTTCTTAGGAAAATTTTATTTACTACGGACTTAGACTGATACAACTTCCCCAACTTATCACATAAATTTTTGGCTATAGCTTCCTCTAACACATTCAATAATATTGAATCATAGAGAGACAATCGAATTGTTCTTTTCTCCTTATGATCCAGATTTTTCCAGTCATTTGCTAAATTTCATGTAGGTGTAGTACTTGGATCCACAACGATCCACTGATCTTTGTCAACCAACAGATCTTCCATATTGAGTTTCCACATCTCAAAACTTTTCCCTTTAAAATTCTCAATCTCCATTTTCAAACTACTCGCCATTTCTTTTCACCTAAAAAATCAATAACACAGATATCCCACTGTAACAAGGCTTATCATAGTCCCGAGCCAAACCCTTGACCACAAAAGCATCCCCCTGAAGCCAACAAAGCTCTGATACCAAATGTGTATTTTATTCTTGTACAATATTTTACCGCAAACATATTTTCAATAAAAGAACAGAAAATATACAATGAAAAATACACACATTACACAGAGGTTTTTCCCATAGAAACCCAAATCAAGAAAACCAACATATTCTATATTCATTCTATATTGTTATATGAAAATGAATAAAGTATATTGAAAATTCTATCTATAACTTATATTCTTATAAATCATAATAATAATAATAAAATTATCTTTTATCTCTCTCTCTCTCTCTCTCTCTCTCTCTCTCTCTCTATA
>JZKD02S0271083.1:100349-129201 GCA_000966675.3 Picea glauca
AAGAAGAGGTTTTCTCCCTTTATGGGTTTCCTCGTGAAAATCTGTCTCTGTGTGTATTTTATGTGTGACTGATGATCTTTACTCTTACTGTCCACATGCTGTATGATTGGTTGATAACACATGAAGAAATCTTAATAATTATTTAAAAGGCATAAAATTGTTTAAGATTATAAACAACTGATTCACCCCCCCCCCCCTCTCAGTTGTTCTAGTATTTCCAACAATAGAGTACTTCAATATCGTCAAGGAAAAAGTTCTATGTTATAAAAATACTAGATAACTTAGTAGCAACCATGGACATGGAACAAAAGCTACAAAGGGTAAAGTGCATTATGGCAATTTACTAAGTAGAATCAAAAGGTTATATGCTTTATGACATCAAACATTGATGATAAACCATTATGACAATTTACTAAGTAGAATCAAAAGGTTATATGCTTTATCACATCAAACATTGATGATAAGCCAAAATGTCATCGATTAGTCACTTTCATGAAAGTAAATGAGACTACATGACATGGAACCTTCGGAGAGAGAGGTTGCATACTAATGTGTCTGCTTTTTTAATCTAAAATCAAAAGAATCTATGAAATCTTTAAAACACGTGAGTGTCTAAGATGCGGAGAACAATCTGGAGTAGAATGCTTCAACAATGGAATATAATTCCACACATCCATCTGTCTGAGTGTGTGGAAACCTATGGCCTAAGGAAATCAACAAGGAATTGGAAAAGTTAAGCGAGAAATGACACTCGGATGCAAGTGAAGGAATATCTCTAAAGAGATAATCTAGTTATTAGATGAGTGGTAGTGTGTACATGGTGTGTTCTTAATCTTAATTCGATGTAATTTTTAGTAGATAATTGTAGAATGTGAGGTTTTGAGTTAGTTGGCGTGGTTAAGTGCTATAGAGTTAATTTAGTTATCACATGAGTGGGAGTGTGTACATGGTGTATTCTTAATCTTAATAAGATCTTAATAATATTGCATTAAAAGTTAAAACCATAATTAAGAAAAAAAAAATTACTATTAAAATTAACAAACAGTTCAAAAAAATCACGATTGAAAATAAAAAAACTTAAAAATAAAAAACTTAAAGTTAAAATTTAATTTATTTTACGGTGTTCTCGTATCAAATGTTATAAAAAATTTAATAAACAACTTCGTAAAAAAATATGGTCATCATCATATCAGATGTTATAAAATATTAATAAACATCATAAAAGAATATGGCCATATGTGCGTCAAGGATTATTTGGTCGCCTTGTTGCGATACAGAAAACATAATCTAGTATGCTTATTTTAAGTGTATTTATTTGTTTTATTTCGTGGACCGTAAAAGCAAGCTTTTTTAGGGACGGGAAATAGAATTTTCGAATATATATATATTTTAAATATTTATACAGATTTATTTTATATTATTTTTTAAATATTTAGATAAACCTATTTTAACTATGTTTATTTGTTTTTTTTTATAATAAAACTAAATTGTGTACGAACGGAAAATAAAAATATTCAATGTAAATTATTTTTAAAATATTTATATATCAGTTGAATGATTCTAATTATTAAAAACATAAAAAACTTATATTTTATAAGTATCATTTATCTCACAAATAAAAAATATTATATATCAATTCACATTATCGTCATCATTGTAACACACGACTTTTGAAAACCCAAATTCTTATCGTGTCCAACAAGTTTTATTCAATAACTCTCCGTACTATCCGATTCTTGGAAGCGTCACTAACCTTACCACATAGTTAGCATAGTCCCGACGATAAGGCATGGATAAATAGAAAATGGGAGAGTAGACATTTTCTTCACTCACAATAAAATTGTTCTTTATTAAATTAGTATATATATATTTGTATATGGAGCATGCCCTCAACTACATAATAAATTCATAAGGGAATATTTCAACCACAAAGTAATACTAAAATCTAATAGGAGAAAATATATCTTACAACTAATTAGATCTAACAAACTCCTAAATAATATAATCCCACATTAAACACAAGATAATTAGGAGTTACTATCTCCAACACCCTCCCTTAACATGTCTTCAGACTCGGGCTAAGAAAGATGTTGCAAAGGAAAAACTTTCCTACAACGTATTCCTACGACTTTCGGATAACCAAACATCCAAGATTCAAGAGGCCGAGAAGAAAATTAGAGTGTTTTTGCATCATGATTCTAATAAAAAAAATTCTCATAAGTTGGAACTTAGTAGGCTTATCCTCCATAACGTTCCATAGGAAATAGAGAAATTGTTATCTACACTTGTCCAACTCCACCTTTCTAATAATAACCTAGGGGTAGAATTATGTCAAGAATATTATTAATTAGTGGTCCATAATCTCTCACCTAAAATTGACACAGACTTAATTGTTTATTTTAGATTTTCCTTGAATGTGTGATGAGTCCATTGAATCATATTCATTTGGACATCCACTCAAATCAACTTACATTATTACGAGATTGCTTAGGTTTGAGAAATCTAAGAAAAAAAATGATTTAAATGATTGTTAAAAATCACACTCGACAAACTCAGATCATGTCTAGTTAACAAATTCCCAAAAATTGCACAGAAGAAATGAAAAAAAATCTTTGTTGTAAATATTCAGTTTTTAAAAAATACCACTGATAAAATTTATCTATTGAGATATAACTAAGACAATAAGTTGTAGATTTATGAAGATGGAAGAAATTGCAGAACAATCTGCGAGAGAAAATTCTCTACTAATTATTCAAACACTACAACCCAAACTATGTTTCAAATAAAATAAATTACAATAGCACTTTGTGAACATAATAAAAACGCCATAGTGAGGGAAATGAAATATTTGTTGATGAGAAAAGTGTTCGATCCCTATTTTTCTACACTAAGATAAGAACAAAAAAGTAAGATTAAACAACACCTCACAAAAATGTTGAGGACCCAATGTTTCCGTTGAGGAAGAAAAATGTGGCATGTTTCACTCAAACACTTGGCAATTTTAACTTTACATCTGGAGTTCAACAACAATGCATATTCCCGTCAACTTCCTAACAAATAGGGATCGATTATTTCAATCTCCCCCTTGATGTCATGTTATTTAATTCCCAACAACAATCTAAGATTTTCTAATTTATCATTTGGAAGAGCCTTAGTAAAAATGTCTGGGAATTGATCTTTAGATCGACAAAATTCGAAAGAGATAAATTGTTGTTATACAAGATCTCGAATGAAATGATGTCAAACACTGATATGTTTCCTCCTGCAATGGAATACAAGATTCTCTGTCATGGAGATTGTGCTTTGATTGTCACAATAGACTTTGATGGGCTTATTGACTTTCATTCCCAAGTCTTTAAACAATATTTCCATCACAATCATAGATGATTTTAGGGACTAAATTTCACAAATGGGCTAATTTTCCATGGTTTTTTCCAAAAGAAGATTCAACAATTTCCATTTTTTCTAAAATGATTAGTCCAAATTCCATAGAATAAAATTATTTTACTTTAAAAATCGCCAAATTTTATAGAAACTAGATAAAATCCTTAGAAATTTGAATATTTTTATAAAACTGTCCCTAAACATTTTACATTTTGCATATTAAGGACTAGTAATATTAACCTAGGTTCATACATTTTAATATAAATTTCCATCCTTAAAATTATCCCTGGTCCAGATAGCTTGTGTACTTGTTTATGATGCTACAATATACTCTACTTTAGTTGTATATAGAGAAACAATGGGTTTCTTTTTATTGCTCCAAGAAACAAATTTTCCTCTAAAGAGTAAATCATATCTATAAGTACTCTTTTGATCATCCAAGCTACCTTCCCAAACCGCATTAGTGTATACTACAACATTAGAATCATTAATAACATTTCAAAAAAATCCAAAAGCATTGTTACCACTTACAAATGTGAGAATTCTTTTGGCTTCCCACCAATGAGACTCATGAGGTTAATGCATGAACCTAGCAACCAGACTCATAGAGAACATAATGTCTAGTATAGTGGTTGTCAGATGCATAAGACTTCCAACCAAAGATCTATAAAAAGTGGCATTACAAAGTGGAGTTTCATCTTCCTTCATAAATTTGCTCCCAACAACTATGGGAGTTCTCATAGGTTTACAACCTTGAATGTTAAACCCCTTCAACGAGTCTTCAACATATTTTGATTGACCAATGGATATACTTGAAAATGTTTGTTTGATTTGCATACCTAAAAAATATTGCATTTCTCCTAAATCAGACACCTCAAATTCAGATTTCATTGCCTCTTTGAACTCTTTAACAAGTGATAATGAGGTGCTCGTGCATATTTTTTCATCTACATATTAGCAAACAATGATGAAATGTGATCCTGCGGCTTTTTTGGATAGGGACTTCTCAGAATGACATTTATCGAAGCCATGAACATGAAGATAGTTTTCAATTCTAGAGTACCAATCTCTAGGGGCTTTTTTAAGACCATAAGAGCCTTTTTAATCTTATAAAACTTATCTTATTTACCTTTAGTAATGAAACCTTGAGTGTTTTCAACATAAACGTCTTCCTTCAAATATATATTTAAGAAATAAGATTTAACATCCATCTGATAAATTGTTAACTTTGACTGAGATGTAATGGAAAGAAAATTTCTTACATTTTTAAGCTTTTATACAGGAGAAAATGTTTCCTCATATTCAATGTCTTCTTGTTTCACTTATCCTTTTGCAACTAAATGTTCCTTATACCTTGAAATACTTCCATCCATATTAAATTTTAGCTTATAAATCCACTTTACTCCAGTAGTGGATTTTCCATCAGAAAGATCAACTAACTACCATGTATCATTTTTTTTCAATCTTTTACATCTCATCCTCCATGTCTTGCACCCATGGCTCATCAGTGCAAGCTTCTTTAAAATTAAAATCTTCAACATGGAATAAAGAAAAAAGAGAAAAATTATCACCAACATGCCTAGATGTCTCATATATCTCTTTGAAACTTGTTTTTCTAGGAGAACTAGATGGAGGTGTCGCTTGTGTTTCAACATGAGATATTTCTATCATAGAAGATGTCCTTTATGGAGAACTTCTTGAAGGTGAACCTACATTTCTTACAGTAGAGGGCTGGAAAGATTGATCATTGTTATCAAAAAATAAATTTTCAATATGTGGAGTAATCACTTTATCTTTTCCTTCATCAAAGTTCACATCTCTAATAAAATAAATCTTATTAGTAAGTGGATCATAATACCTATAAGCCTTGTTTTTTTCTTTTTTTCTTTTTTTGGATATCCAATGAAAATACATTTCACTGATTTTCCATCTAATTTTTGTCTTTGTTGTGCATGAATTTTAACAAAGCATGTAGACCCAAAAATTTTCAAATGAGAAATAGTTGGTTTTTTACAAAACTAGGCTTCATAAGGAGTAGAATTTTTCACCATCTTTGTATCACTTCTATTGAGGATAAATGTAGGTATATCAACTGCATCTTCTCAATACATGTTTGAAAAACACATTTATTTCAACATAAATATGGTCATCTCTACAATTGTTTTGATTTCTCTCTCCTCTACTCCATTTTGTTGAGGATTATATGCAATAGTTAACTCCTTCTTGATTCCATGTAAGATAAAAAATTCTTTGAATTCATTGGAGGTGATTTCTTCACTTCGATATCAACTCTCAATACTTTCAAATAGTATCTAGATTTTTTCTCAACAAGTACTTTAAATTTTGGAAAGCAACTAAAATATTCAGACTTATCACTTAAAAAATATACCGAAGACATCCTTGAAAGATCATGTACAAAGAGAATAAAATACATATTATTTCCAAGAGATAAAGTCTACACGAGGCCACAAATTTCTACATGTACTAATGCCAAAGGTTCACATGCTCTAAAATGATGAGTGGAAATCTATCTTTTGGTTGCTTCCCTATTGCATAACCTTCACATATCTTATTATCTAGCTCTATGAATGAAGGAAAGCCTCTTACCAATCTATTATTTTGCATGAAATAAAGAGATCCAAAATTAAGGTATCCAAACCTCATATTCCATAACGAAGGCTCATAAACTGAGGCCTTCCAACAAGATAAATTTTATTCTACACATAATAAAAACATCCTATTATATATCATAGGAACTTCGGAGACAAGGCCATTTTTGTCAAAAATCTTACAAAACTTTCCTTTAAAAACAATCTTGTAGTTTTTAGAATTTAGCTTCCCTACGCTAATCAAGTTATGATTTTAACTTGGAACAAACAAAGTATCATGTATATCATAAAACTTCCATTCTTGGCTTTTATGGGAAAGGGTACTTTTTCTCTTTGTTGTGCAGGAATGTTAACAAAGCATCTAGACCCAAAAAATTTCAGATGAGAAATAGTTGGTTTTTTACAAAACCAAGATTCATAAGGAGTATAATTTTTTACCATATTTACATGACTTCTATTGAGGATACATGTATGTGCATGGATTGCATATTCCCAATACATGTTTGACAAACACATTTCTTTCAACATAAATCTGTCCATCTCTACAATTGTTGTTCTTTTTCTCTCTGCTCCTCCATTTTGTTGAGGAGCATATGCAATATTTAACTCCTTCTTGATGCCATGTAAGATGCAAAATTATTTGAATTCATTGGAGGTGAATTATTCACCTCGACTAGTTCTCAATACTTTCAAATAGTATTTGGATTCCTTCTCAACAATTACCTTAAATTTTGGAAAACAACTAAAATTTTGAGACTTCTCACTTAAAAAATATACTGAAGACATCCTTGAAAAATCATGTAGAAACAGAAGAAAATACATACTCTTTCCAAGAGATAATGTATACATGGGGCCACAAATATCTACATGTACTAAGGCCAAAGGCTCATGTTCTCTAAAATGATGAGTAGAAAGCTATCTCTTTGTTGCTTCCCTATTGCACAACCTTCACATATCTTATTATATGGCTCTATGAATGAACGAAGGCCTCTTACCAAGCTATTATTTTGCATGAAATAAAGAGATCCAAAATTAAGGTGTCCAAACCTTATGTGCCATAAAAAAGGCTCATAAACTGACGCCTTCCAGCAAGATGAATTTTATTCCATACATAATAAAAACATCTTATTATATATCATAGGAACTTCTACGAAAATGTCATTTTTGTTAAAAAACCTTAAAAAAAAAATCCTTTAAAAACAATCTTCTATTTTTTAGAATTTAGCTACCCTATGCTAATAAATTTATTCTTTAAACTAGGAACAAACAAAGTATCATGTATATACATAATACTTTTATGGAAAGGGTACTTTTTCCCATTACTTCTTCCTCATTATCATTGACAAAATTTCCTTTCCCCTTCACATTCTCATCTAACTTTACAAACAAAGTTTTATTTCCAATCATGTGATTTGAGCACCCACTATCTAAATACCATACAAAATCATCTTTGGCATCAAAACTGTTACATGTGAGAAACAAAGTTTGAGAGTCCTCATCTTCATCTTTATTAAAATTTTCTTGAGAGATGTCTATTTTCTTCTTAAAAGAACAACTTTCAAGGTGACCATCTTTATTACAATAGTTGCAATCAAAGCAACCTCTCTCAGGTTTGTTGCTTCTTTCTCTACCATGACCTCCTCTTCCTCTGGATCTTCCATGGTCTCTATCCCCTCTACATGATGATGAAGAAAAATAAGAAGCATCATTCATGAGAGTAGAATATTTTTCCCTTTTCTCATCAACCTTCAACTTTGTTTGGAAAGCGTGATCTAAAGGTTCCTCTTTCTTTTTTAACATGTCTTCATGTACTTGAAGGTTTCCAAAAATATCAACAAGGGTTAGCTGTGATGAATCCTTTGACTTCTCGATAGCAATAGTGACAGGATAACTTTTTCAACAATCCAAATTCACCATGAGCATGATTAACATTCACAATATTTTGAATTCTAGTAATAAAAGATTCAACACTTTCATTTATTTTCATAGTAAGATATTAAAAATATCTTCTTAGCATTTGTAGTTTGAAAAATTTTACCTTTACAGATCCCTTGTAATCCTTCTCCAAGGTCTCCCAAGCATCATGAGACATACTACACTCTACAATCTTTGGAAATATTGTGATGTCAAATCGAGTTTGAATGATGAACAAATCTTTGGCATCCTTTTTTCTGTTCTCCTTCATCTCTGTCTTTTGATCAACTGACTGTAAGAATCCTTATCACCTGGCTTTGTGTATCATATAGAAATAAGCATCCATAAATATTGTAAGATAATCAAAGTTTTGATCTTCTCTTCACACACTAATACTCATAGTTTTCCCAACCCAAAGGAGGAATATGATATTGTACTATGTTTTAATTTGGGGTCATTTCTCCTTCTCCAAATAAAAGAAAAATGTTTTAATCAACCTGCTATGATACCAAGTGATAAATATGAGCAAAAGTAGATTCAAATAACTATTAAAAATCACACCCAACCCTTTTAAGAAATTCCCAAATTATTCTTTTTTTCTTTTTTTTTAATATTTCTCTGCATAACACTCTTTGATATAGATTCAAATAACTATTAAAAATTGGATGCATGAGCATCATAAGAAGCCAGCCAAGCAAGCAACGTAAAAGCGAGAGATAGCTAGAAAAGCACTTGCGCACATTTTGAAATGTTTTGAAAAATTAATGGATGGACATTTATGTAATAGCTAAGGGAGGCGTACTTATATTTATATCTAGATGTTGTAAACAGATCTTGAGCATTGCTCTCATCTGTCGAATGCGGAGGCATTTATGAGTAATGAATGCATGTAGGTAGATATGAATGTTAGATTAGACAGTTTAGAAGCGTAGGAGGGAAAACGGATATAGACACCCTCACCCTTGTATCATTGTATTATCATCATCATTTAGATTTGATAAGTTGTAGAGATGTAGGAAAGAGATGTAGAGAAGAACCCAGGTACAGGAGCACTTGAGTTAATATATGAAGCTTTGACTCAACTTTCATGGTGTTATGATGCTTACTATTTACATTTTTTGAATGGTATGTTTACAGTTGATTTGTTTCTCTGTTATGCATTTGTCTCAATGCTGCATTGTGTGTATGATTTCAAGGTGAATGCATGAAGTCTGAGAGAGGAGAAGAATGAGTTTCAATTGTTTCTCTTCCTGAGAATTTCTGCAAGGAGTGCAGTGAACGTCTGCAAGGTGTGCGTTGATGAGGGTCTGAGTTTTATCTTAGAAAGCTCAGGAGATATACCATTGTTCTCATACCAGCTGAAGTATAGGTGAAGCACAGAGTCGTGCAAGGTGTGCACAAGCTGGTTGAAATCTTTGGATTTATCAACTAAGGTGAAGGTTGAAGGACCACTGTTGCAAGAGTGCACAGGATCGAAGACTCAAATAACCAGAGGTTATTTGAAGATTTTCCGCAAGGAGTGAGAGCAGGGATCCTTTTGGGAAGCTTGAGTTTACAAGTAAAATCTCAGGAAGGATAACACCTTTGAAGTGCTCAAAGGGAGATGGAGATCGAAATTGACTCACAGAAGTCAAGTTCAGGAGGGAGAACACCGAGTCGTTTGGACAAGGGTCATTGAGGAGTGAATCGGGCGGTCAGAATTCTCCATGGAGAACTTGCGAAATCGTGAGGACCGTAGGATTTGGAGGAGCTGTAAGGTGGTTAGGAGTTGGATGAATCCTCCACCCTGACATCAAGAGTCAATGTGAATTGTTGGTTGTGGTCAGTTTGAGTGACAGATCATTTCGGGGATTCGAGATTCGTAAGTTTGGAGTGCAGGTCAAAATCCTTGGTCACTCAAATTCCCGAATTGTGAAAAGGATTATCAGGTGTGAAATTTCAGAATTTCGGTAATTTGGGGTTCGACATTTCGGAAATTCCGATGACAAGGAGCTAGGACCCTTTGCATTGAAAATCCCGAAGTCGCAAAACGTGGGGTGTCGTTGGAGTGGAATTTCAACATTTTGATTTTTCGGAATACGGGAAGTAGAGGAGGCAGTGACTTTGGAATCGAGAGTTTCAAACTCCCGGTTCGCGAAATCCCGAAGGGGGAAAGGAAAAATTACTGAAAAGGTTGAGGGACAATAGCCGTTGGTTACCAATTGGGTTTCGGGGTTTCGATACCAAAGAGGTAGAGTTGCATGGTCAACGCAACTTCCGAAATCGCGAAAAGGGAAATGTCGAAAAGGTGGGTCCCAAGTCTCAATCAGAAGGTACGTGCGGCGAAAGTAAAAGGAGGGGAAAAGCTTCGGTGAAAATCCTGAAAGGCCATCGATCTCGCATTCCATGGGATGTTGAGCCCATTTCGGAATTTCGGAGTTCGGGGAATCATAAGGGAAAAGGAATGATAGTTGGTTGTTCACTCAAAGTCCCGAAAGCCGAAACTAGTGGCCGAAAAGGTGGCATGTGCTTTTCGCATTGAAGGAGTCAACCTTCATTGAAATTTCGCATTTTGGCATTTGCCAAGAGGTGTGGAAATACATCGAGACTCTCCAACTCCCGAAACCCGAAGTCCTTTGTGGCTTAAACAAAGGGTTTAATTAACCCTTGGCGTGGTTTTAGTGAATATCCTGAGCGGATCTTTGCCCGAGGGTAGGTGGTCTGCGTCAAAGTGGTATCTGAGCCCAGAACAAGTTCTTTGCTTTTTGTAGCAAAGAGAAAAGAGGAAATTTTACAACCATGCTGTCGAGAAGAAGAGACAGGCCAATGCCTGATCCAGCAGTGGAAAGAGAAATGCGTGAGTTACGTGCCAGACTTGATGCTATGGAGACAACACAGAGGCACACAGTTGACGTAGGGGATATCAGGGAGGCTGAAAGTGAAAATGAAGCTAGAAACAAAGGAGAAGAAGTTGCAGTCGAAGATGTTGTATATGAACACCTATTCAGGGTTGTTGCAAGGATAGGTGCTAGGGAAAAAATGGACATTCCAGTGTACAAAGGCAATTTGGATGTTGAAGAACTTCTAGACTGGATTAAAGCTCTAGACAAATACTTTGACGATGAGAATGTCGAGGAATATAAGAAAGTCAAACATGCCATTACTAGACTTAAAGGGCATGCAACACTGTGGTGGGATGAATTGCAGGCTGACAGACACTGCAAGGGCAAGCAAAAAATGAAAAGTTGGGATAGAATGGTTGCAAAAATGAAAGCCAAATCCATACCCATGGATTATCAAATTACTTTGTTTCAGAGGATGCAAAATTTGAGACAAAAGTTGGTGTCAGTGAAAGAATACACTGAAGAATTCTACATGATAAACATTAGAGCAGGTCATCGGGAAAGCAATGATGAAAAATTTGCGAGGTACATGAATGGTCTACGATATGACCTTCAAGATGAGATGAGCATGATGACCATTCGAAATGTGGAAGATGCTTATCAGATAGCTCTGAAAGATGAAGAGAAGCTAAGCCGAAAGCAAGGTCAAAGAGGCCAAGGTAGAAGTCAAGCCAGAGGCAAAACAATTGCCCAAGACAGAACTTAGATACCTACAGAAGAGGGAAAGAAACCAAAAACTCAACCTGAGAGAGGAGGAAGCTCACAGGGAAGGTAGTATGCTGATAGAAATACTTTTCCTCAAGCTAGAGGAAGAGGAAGAGGTAGAGGAGGTGAAGTGAAATGCTTTTTCTGTGGAAAAATTGGACATAAATCCTATGAGTGTCCAGATAAGAAGCAATATGGTGGTGAAACTCACATTACCGAAGCTCAAGGATGGAATGTTGAGGCAGAAGATGCTGAGGGCGGAATATATTTGATGATGAGGAAAGTTCTCTTGAACCCAGAGAAGGAGTTAGAGAACCCAGCCCAAAGAAACAGTCTGTTTCAAACTGATTGCAAAACTAAAGACAGGGTATGCAAGGTCATAGTGGACAGCGGTAGCATAGATAATCTCGTATCTACAGAGATGGTAGAAAAGCTGGAGCTGGAGACTGTTGTACATCCAAGCCCATACAGATTTTCGTGGCTACAAGAAGGACATCAAGTAAATGTCACTAAATAGTGTTTAGTTGAATTTAAAATAGGAGGATATAAGGATGAAATATTATGTGATGTCATTTCCATGGATGTTTGTCATCTATTGTTGGGTAGACCATGGAAATATGACAGAAACGTGGTTCATGATGGGAGAAAGAACATGTACACCCTAGAGAAAAATGGTAGGACTCACATGTTGCTGTCGATTAAGGATAAAGAGGTGAAACAGAAATGAACAACACTGTACTTCTCATGAGTGGGAAGGAACTTCTTGATGCGGTTAAGAAGAAGGAAGACACACAATTTATTGTGGTTAGGAAGCCCAAAATTGTTTTGACCAGTACGAGGATAGATGATTTACTAGAAGAAATCTAGGAGTTGTTGGGAGAGTTTGCTAATATAGTTGTGGACGAACTACCTTGTTCGTTGCCACCTATCAGGAGTATAAGCCATCATATCGATCTTATACCTGGAGCCAGTTTTCCGAACAAAGCAGCATATCGGTTGACACCGCAGGAAAATGAAGAAGTTAAGAGATAGGTCCGAGACTTAATGGACAAAGGATTGATTCAAGAAAGCTTGAGTCCATGCGTTGTTCTGATAGTGCTCAGCCCAAAGAAAGACAGAGGCTGGAGAATGTGTACAAACTCAAGGGAAATCAATAAGATTACCATTAAATACAAATTTCCATTGCCAAGGATGGATGACTTGATGGATTGCTTGAGTGGAGATTTTTTTTTTTCAAAGATTGATTTGAAAAGTGGGTATCATCAAATTCGAATGAGAGAAGGTGGTGAATGGAAGACAACATTCAAGACGAATGAGGGGTTTTGTGAATGGCTTGTCATGCCATTTGGCTTAATGAATTCGCCCAATACTTTCATGAGGTTGATGAATGAAGTCCTGAAGGATTTCATAGGGAAATTTGTCATTGTATATCTTGACGATATATTGATTTTCAGCAAGACAGATGCAGAACACTTAAAGAATCTAGTTGCAGTAATGAGGAGATTACAGAGGAGAAATTGCTGACTAATATGAAGAAATCATCATTTATGAGGACAAAACTCATTTATTTGGGTTTGTTATCTCTGCAAATGAATTAAAAATGTATCCGGAAAAGATAAAGGCGATTAAGAATTGGCCATCACCGAAGAGCATGTTTGAAGTTCGAAGCTTCCATGGTTTGGTTAGCTTCTACGGGAAATTCATCCGAAACTTCAATGGAATTAGCACACCAATGACGGATACGATGAAGAAACGACACAAATATTTTTACTAGACAGAGGAAGCGAAGAAGAGTTTCAATCTGCTGAAGAAGAAGATCACTGAGCAACCAATTCTAGTTTTGCCGGATTTTAGCAAGATATTTTAGGTCAGGTGTGATGCAAGTGGATTTGCAATTGGAGTGATCTTAATCCAAGACCACAGGCCAGTCACATATTTTAGTGAAAAACTAAATGAAGCGAAGATTAAGTACTCCACATATGACAAGGAATTCTATGCAGTCATACAAGCACTAAAGAAATGGAGACATTATTTGGTTCCCGTGGAGTTTGTTTTGTACAACGATAATCAAACTTTGCAATTCGTGACTCGATAGGAGAAGTTGAACCAAAAACATGCTAAATGGGTTGAATACATGCAAAATTTTACTTTTGTGATTAAGCATATTTATGGAACTGCTAGCAAAGTTGTTGATGCTTTGAGCAGGAAATGTTTGCTTATGCAGGAATTCAGAGTCAAGACTTTAGGTTTTGATATCCTCAAGGAAATGTACAGGGATGATCCAGACTTCAAAGAGGCATATGAGGCATTTGAGAATCCAATTCTCAGGGATAGAAGCCAATGGACTGAATACATGATCCAGGATGGATTATTGTTCACGAGAAATCAACTATGTATTCCAAAATGCTCCATGAGGGAGAATTTGCTGAAGGAAAAACACAGTGGAGGATTGGTCGGACATTTCGGTCATGAAAAGACGTTCTCAAAGTTGAATGAGTCATATTTTTGGCTAGGGATGAGGACATATGTCAAGAAATTTGTGGACAGGTGCAGAATTTTTTAGCACATGAAAGGAAAGAGGCAGAACATATGATTATATCAACCATTTCCCATACCTGAAAGGCCATGGGACATAGTGAGCATGGATTTCATATTGGGACTGCCAAGGAAACAAAGAGGATGTGACTCAATCTTTGTGGTAGATGACAGATTTTCAAAGATGACACATTTCATACCATGCCAGAAAACCAGTGACGCAACTCATATTGTGAACCTGTTTTTCAAGGAAGTCGTCAGACCTCACGGTTTGCCAAAGAGTATCATGTTTGATCGAGATACCAAGTTTGTAGGGAATTTCTGGAGAACCTTGTGGAAGAAGCTGGGGACAAATTTGTCTTTTAGCTCAGCGTTTCATCCTCAGACGGATGGACAGACAGAGGTTGTAAACAGGAGTTTGGGAGATTTGCTAAGAAGCTTAGTGACTGAACACCACAGTCATTGGGATCACATTCTACCACAGGAGGAATTCTCTTATAATGATTCACTCAATAGAAGCACAAGGCAGAGTCCATTCTAGATTTTATATGGAATGCAGCCAAGCGGAGTTTCCGAATTGAAAGATTCAGAACAAAATGAATTCAGGATTTCTAGTGCAGAGGACTTTGCAGAAGGAATGAAGGAGCTTCACAGCCGAATTAAGGAGCGATTGCAGAATTCAAGTCAAGAATACAAGTGGAGAGCAGATCAACATAGGTGAGAACTTCAATTTGAAGTTGGTGATCTGATTCTTGTGCATATGAGGAAGGATAGGTTCCCAAGGGGAACTTATAATAAGCTGAAGATGAAAAAGATTGGACTGTGCAAGGTCATAAGGAAATTTGGGGCAAACACATATGAGATTGAATTACCCGATGGGGTCGGAATCTCACTGATATTCAATGTTGCAGATTTGTACCCTTACAGAGCTGAAGAAGTGGGAGTAGAGGAGGAACGGAAAGAAATTCAATTTAAAAAACAAATGCATGTAGCTGGAAATCCACAGATGGAAGGCATAATTGACAAGAGGATTAGCAGAAAGACCAGGATAAAAGAGTATTTTGAATACTTGGTCAAATGGAAAGGACATCCAATTGAAGATGCCAGTTGGGAGGATGAAGTAGAAATTCATAGGCATGGACAGACCGTGCAAGATCTCATGAACAAGAGTTCATGAAAATTTTCAAGCGAGGGAGTACGATGCAGGACCATTGTAAGTAGCTAGCCAAGCAAGAAATGTAAAAGCGGGAGACAACTAGAAAAGCACCAGCACACATTTTGAAATGTTTTGAAAAATTAATGGATGGACATTTATGTAATAGCTAAGGGAAGCATACTTATATTTATATCTAGATGTTGTAAACAGATCTTGAGTGTTGCTCTCATCTGTCGAATGCGAAGGCATTTATGAGTAATGAATGCAATTAGGTAGATATGAATGTTAGATTAGACAGTTTAGAAGCCTAGAAGGGAAAACAGATATAGACACCCTCACCCTTGTATCATTGTATTATTATCATCATTTAGATTTGATAAGTTGTAGAGATGTAGGAGAGAGTTGTAGAGGAGAACCCATGTACATGAGCACTTGAGTTAATATATGAAGCTTTGACTCAACTTTCATGGTGTTATGATGCTTACTGTTTACATTTTTTGAATGGTATGTTTACAGTTGGTTTGTTTCTTTGTTATGCATTTGTTTCAATCCTGCATTGTGTGTATGATTTCATGGTGAATGCATGAAGTCTGAGAGAGGAGATGAATGAGTTTCAATTGTTTCTCTTCCTAAGAATTCCTCCAAGGAGTGCAGTGAATGTCCGAAGGGTGTGCGTTGACGAGGGTCTGAGTTTTATCTCAGAAATCTCAAGAGAGATACCATTGTTCTCATACCAGCTGAAGTGCAGGTGAAGCACAGAGCTGTGCAAGGTGTGTGCGGGCTGGTTGAAATATTTGGATTTATCAACTAAGGTGAAGGTTGAAGGACCACTGTTGCAAGAGTGCACAGGATCAGAGACTCAAATAACCAGAGGTTATTTGAAGATTTTACACAAGGAGTGTGAGCAGGGATCCTTTTGGGAAGCTTGAGTTTACAAGTGAAAGCTCAGGAAGGATAACACCTTTGATGTGCTCAAAGGGAGACGGAGATCGAAATCGACTCATAGAAGTCAAGTTTAGGAGGGAGAACACCGAGTCATTCGGACATGGGTCATTGAGGAGTGAATCGGGCAGTCAAAATTCCCCGTGGAGAACTTGCGAAATCGCGAGGACCGTAGGATTCAGAGGAGCTATAAGGTGGTTAGGATTTGGATGAATCCTCCACCCTGACACGAAGAGTCAACATGAACTGTTGGTTGTGGTCAATTTGAGCGACATATCATTTTGATGATTCGGGATTCATAAGTTTGGAGTGCAGGCCAAAATCCTTGGTCACTCAAATTCCCAAATCGTGAAAAGGATTATCATGTGTGAAATTTCATAATTTCAGTAATTCAAGGTTCAACATTTCAGAAATTCTGATGACAAGGAGCCGAGACCCTTTGCATTGAGAATCTCGAAGTCACGAAATGCGGTGTGTCTTTGGAGTGGAATTTCGGCATTTTGGTTTTCCAGAGTTTGGGAAGTAGAGGAGGCAGTGACTTTGGAATCGAGAGTTTCAAACTCCTAGTTCGCAAAATCCCAAAGAGGGAAAGGGAAAATTCTCGAAAAGGTTGAGGGACAATAGTTGTTGGGTACCAATCGAGTTTTGGGGTTTTGAGACTCAAGAGGTAGAGTTTCATGGTCAACGCAACTCTCGAAATCGTGAAAAGGGAAACGTCGAAAAGGTGGGTCCCAAGTCTCAATCAAAAGGTACGTGCAGCGGAAGTAAAAGGAGGGGACTAGCTTCGGTGAAAATCCTGAAAGGCCATCGATCTTTCATTCCATGGGACGTTGAGCCCATTTCGGCATTTCATCATTTTAGATTTCGGGGAATCATAAGGGAAAAGGAATGACTGTTAGTTGTTCGCTCAAAGTCCCGAAAGCCAAAACTAGTGGCCGAAAAGGTGGCATGTGGTTTTCGCATTGAAGGAGTCAACCTTCATTGACATTTCACATTTCGGCATTTGCCAAGAGCTGTGGAAATGCATCGGGACTCTCAAACTCCCAAAACCTGAAGTCCTTTGTGGCTTAAACAAAGGGTTTAGTTAACCCTTGGAGTGGTTTTAGTGAAGATCCTGAGCGGATCTTGGCCCGAGGGTAGGGGGTTTGCGTCAAAGAGGTATCAGAGCCCAGAACAAGTTCTTTGCTTTCTGTAGCAAAGAGAAAAGAGGAAATTTTACAACCACGCCACCAAGAAGAAGAGACAGGCCAATGCCTGATCTAGCGGTGGAAAGAGAAATGCGTGAGTTACGTGCCAGACTTGATTCTATGAAGACATCACAGAGGCACATAGTCGACGTTGGGGATATCAGCGAGGCTGAAAGTGAAAATGAAGCTGGAAACAAAGGAGAATAATTTGTAGTCGAAGATGTTGCAAATGAACGCCTATTAAGCGTTGTTGCAAGGATAGGTGCTAGGGAAAAAATGGACATTCTAGTGTACGAAGGCAACTTGGATGTTGAAGAAATTCTAGACTGGATTAGAGCTCTAGACAAATACTTCGACTATGAGGATGTCAAGGAAGATACAAAAGTCAAACATGTCATTACTAGACTTAAAGTGCATGCAACACTATGGTGGGATGAACTACAGGATGACAGATGCTGTAAGGGCAAGCAGAAAATCAAAAGCTGGGATCGAATGGTTGCAAAAATGAAAGCGAAATTTGTACCCAGGGATTATCAAATTACTCTGTTTTGGAGGATGTAGAATTTGAGACAGAAGTTGATGTCGGTGAAAGAATACACTGAAGAATTCTACAGGATAAACATCAGAACATGTCATTAGGAAAACGATGATAGAAAAGTTTCCAGGTACATGAATGGTCTATGATATGACATTCAATATGAGATGATCATGATGACCATTCGAAGTGTGGAAGATTCTTATCAGATAGCTCTAAAAGCTGAAGAGAAGCTGAGCTGAAAGAAAGATCAAAGAGGCCGAGGTAGAAGTAAAGCCAGAGGCAAAAGAATTGCCCAAGACAGAACTTAGAGACCTAAAGAAGAGGGAAATAAACCTCAAACTCAACCTTAGAGAGCAGGAAGCTCACAGGGAAGGTAGTATGCTAATAGAAATACTTTTCCTTGAGCTAGAGGAAGAGGAAGAGGCAGAGGAGGTGAAGTGAAGTGCTTTGTCTGTGGAAAAATTGGACATAAATCCTATGAGTGTCCAGATAAGAAGAAAGATGGTGGTGAAACTCACATTACTGAAGCTCAAGGATGGAATGTTGAGGCAGAAGACGCCGAGGGTGGAAGATCTTTGATGATGAGGAAAGTTCTCTTGAAGCTAGAGAAGGAGGTAGAGAACTCAGCCCAAAGAAACATTCTGTTTCGGACTGCTTGTAAAACTAAAGACATGGTATGCAAGGTCATAGTGGACCATGGTAGCACAAATGATCTTGTAACTACGGAGATGGTAGAAAAGTTGGAGCTGGAGACTGTTGTACATACAAGCCCATACAGAGTTTCGTGGCTGCAAAAAGGACATCAGGTAAATGTCATTAAACAGTGTTTAGTTAAATTTAAAATAGGAGGATATAAGGATGAAATATTATGTGATTTCATTCCCATGGGTGTTTTTCATCTATTGCTGGGTAGACCATGGCAATATGATAGAAATGTGGTTCATGATGGGAGAAAGAACATGTACACCCTGGAGAAAAATGGTAGGACTCACATGTTGTTGCCGATTAAGGATAAAGAGGTGAAAACAGAAATGAGCAACATTGTACTTCTCATGAGTGGGAAGGAAATTCTTGATGAGGTTAAGAAGAAGGAAGACATAGAATTTATTATGGTTAGGATGCCCGAAATGTTTTTGACTAGTATGAGGATAGATGATTTACTAGAAGAAATCCAGGGGTTGTTGGGAGAGTTTGTTGATATAGTAGTGGACGAACTACCTTGTTTGTTGCCACCTATCAGGAGTATAAGCCATCATATCGATCTTATATCTGGAACCAGTTTGTTGAACAAAGCAGCATATTGGTTGACGCCGCAGGAAAATGAAGAAGTTAAGATATAGGTCCAGGAGTTAATGGAAAAAGGATTGATTCGAGAAAGCTTGAGTCCATGCGTTGTTCTGACAGTGCTCAGCCCAAAGAAAGACGGAGGCTGGAGAATGTGTACAGACTTGAGGGAAATCAATAAGATTACCATCAAATACAAATTTCCATTGCCAAGGATGGATGACTTGATGGATTTCTTGAGTGGAGCAAAGTTTTTTTCAAAGATTGATTTGAAAAGTGGGTATCATCAAATTCGAATGAGAGAAGGTGATGAATGGAACACAACATTCAAGATGAATGAGGGGATGTATGAATGGCTTGTCATGCCATTTGGCTTAATGAATGTGCCTAGTACTTTCATGAGGTTGATAAATGAAGTCCTGAAGGATTTCATAGGGAAATTCGTCATTGTATATCTTGACGATATATTGATTTTCAGCAAGACAGAAGCATAACACTTAAAGCATCTAGTTGCAGTAATGAGGAAATTGCAGAGGAGAAATTGCTAATTAATATTAAGAAATCGTCATTTATGAGGACAAAACTCATTTATTTGGGTTTTGTTATCTCTGAAAATGAATAAAAATGCATCCGGAAAAGATAAAGGCGATTAAGAATTGGCCATCGCCGAAGAGCGTGTTTGAAGTTCGAAGCATCCATGGATTGCTGATCAGAATCTGGACCAGGGGTCAGAAATTTGCTCAATTTTCAAAGTGCTCGGAATGCGACAAAAATGGTGCCATTGCGTCTGTCTCGTCTTCCTGATTCCGGCGGTATATTTACTTTCACAAACGGAGTCCGTATGGAGAAGTTATCGCGATCTGTTCGCCGAGCCAAACATGCAAAAATTTGATGTTGACTGGGCAGGCCGTACAGCTGACGTGGCGACCGTATAGCCGACGTGGCGGTTTGTGATTAGTTGGCAGTTGGAAAATCAAGTTGCGACATGTGGCAGGCATTTAATGGTTGACAACTGGACGAGTCGTATGGCGACACGTGGCATCTTCTTAGCAAATGGTAGGGTGCCACGTGGCCCAATCAAGGGCTGCCACGTGGCACTCGTTTATTTGTTGTTGGTTTGTGTGGTTTATTAAAATTATATGGAGGCCAGGGGGTTCGACCCCCGGACCTCTCCCAACCATTCAACGTTTTAACAAAGGCCAAGCCACCAACGGGCCACACATTGGTCGTTATATATCAAATGGAAAATGTTTTATTTGAATTAAAACTTAGGTTATGGTCAGCGGGGGGTCGGGTTGGGGCTTAGCCCCAGCCCGTGGTTACACCATACACCATACGACCCTGTCTATTGATAAAAGGCGCGCGGCGTGGGTATTAAAAATGTGACCGCGGTTTTGGTGGTCACCCATATGACCAATACATATATGATTTACCATACGCGCGGGAGTTGTGTTGTGTTGGGGGCCCGGTCGTATGGGTTTATAACATGTGACCACTGTTTTGAAATGTGCGCAGGGGTTTGGAACCCGTGGTTTGTAACCGGTGTATTATATTTATATACGTGCGGGGTTAAATGTTAACACCCGCGGTTATGCCCTCCGTGCACATGGCACGGTTATATTACATACAGCGTGGGGTTTTATAAACCACAATTTATACCATTTAATTTGCGCGTGGATTAGAACAAGTTTTAAAACCCATGGTTTTTAAATGTAAACATGACCACCGGTTAGCATTTGATTATGCGCGCGCGGTTTGGTGCATTTGCGCAGGGTTCCAAATGGATACCCGTGGTTCCATTTACATATTATGTGCGTGCGGGATATTAAAATTGTCACACACGGTTATATTACATATATGGCATGTGACCACCATTGCAAATAACGCGCGAGATTTTCAAAAGAACCTAGCCACGCGCCTAGACACATGTCATGACCTGGTTTAACCTAGCCACATGTAGCCCTTTTTATGCGCGGGACGTGGCCACATGGCCCCATGCGCCCAACACCTTGGACTTGGAGGGATTTAGTTTCGTTAACCGTTCGACAAATTGGCACATTTTGCGGGACACGTGCGTGTGCTGAGTTTAGGCACGGGAAAACGCTCAGAGCTAGGTTCATTCTTCCATAGGTGCAGAATGGCGAACCAGTAACAGAGCTTGAAGGGGAAAAATGGCAGAAGGCATAAATTTTTGAGTTTTTGGCCAAATGAGGTGCCGAAAAAGCCCAGCTAGGGGTTTTTGGACGTTCTGAGTCCATTGGTACAGCTTTCACAGGCATTTGGAGACTTCTATTGCAGGTTTTTAACCAGTGAAGTTTGAGGAAGCTCCAGGAAGCTTGAAGCCCTCATTGTTTGAGGCATTGCTCAGATGAGCACATATCCATTTTCTGAGACTGAATAGTCATTCTTGACTGTTTATTATGCTCTGAACACATTGGGATAGTTTTCAGATCCATTGGAGGACTTTTATAGGTGTTTTTGCCTCATTGAAGCTCAGGGAAGCTTGGAGGTCACATGTAGAAGA
The DNA here is from genome assembly GCA_000966675.3 of Picea glauca. Taxonomy (NCBI): domain Eukaryota; kingdom Viridiplantae; phylum Streptophyta; class Pinopsida; order Pinales; family Pinaceae; genus Picea; species Picea glauca. The sequence continues at coordinate 122,010 of JZKD02S0271083.1, forward strand.
GGTCATTACTGGATGAGACAAGATCCATTTTCAGAGTTCTAATAGTCAATTTTGGGGTTTTTGTGTATTCTGAACCCAATGGTACAGTCTGTAAATTCATTGGAGTTGAGCAGCATCTTGTAAACAACATTTGAAAAACTAATCCCAAAGAGCCAAGTCCATTGAAGGAGGCTCAAGGAGATGTAGCCCAGAGAGGGGTGAACTCCTTTATCATCTTGCTATTGTTGTGAGTTTGTTGTGTTATTTTTTGCACTTTACATTAATGTGTATTTGTTTATAACACATATTTAATCTTTTAAAAACACATTTCCTCACACTTGAATATTGACAAGAAGAAGCAAGAACTTAACACATAAACCATCTTGCATATTTTAACACATGAAGCAAGGTCCTGTTAAGGTTTATTTTATTGAGGTAGAGGGTGCTTGCATAGCATAACAAGTCAACCTTCTATTTTCAGATCAATTGGCTAGCTTCTACAGGAAATTCATCTGAAACTTCAATGGAATTAGCACACCAATGATGGATACGATGAAGAAATGATACAAATATTTTCACTGGACAGAGGAAGAGGAGAAGAGTTTCAATCTGCTGAAGAAGAAGATCACTAAGAAACCAAATTCTGGTTTTTCCGGATTTTAGCAAGCCATTCCAGGTTAGGTGTGACATGAGTGGATTTGCAATTAGAGCGGTCTTAAGCCAATATGATAGGCCGATCACATATTTCAGTGAAAAACTGAATGAAGCGAAGATTAAGTACTCCACATATGACAAGGAATTCTACGCAGTCATACAAGCACTGAAGAAATGGAGACATTATTTGGTTCCCAAGGAGTTTGTTTTGTACAATGATAATCACGCTTTGCAATTCGTGACTCGACAAGAGAAATTGAACCAAAAACATACTAAATGGGTTGAATACATGCAAAATTTTACTTTTGTGACTAAGCATATTTTTGGAACTGCTAACAAAGTTGTTGATGCTTTGAGCAGGAAATGTTTTCTTATGCAAGAATTCAGAGTCAAGACTTTAGGTTTTGATAAACTCAAGGAAATGTACAGGGATGATCCAAACTTCAAAGAGGCATATGAGGCATCTGAGAATCCAATTCTCAGGGATAGAAGCCAATGGACTGAATACATGATCCAGGATGGATTATTGTTAAGGAGAAATCAACTATGTATTCCAAAATTCTCCATGAGGGAAACTTTGCTGAAGGAAAAACACAGTGGAGGATTGGCCGGACATTTCGGTCATGACAAAACATTCTCAAAGTTGAATGGCTCATATTTTTGGCCAGGGATGAGGAAAGATGTCAAGAAATTTGTGGACATGTGCAGAATTTTTCAGCACACGAAAGGAAAGAGGCAGAACACAGGATTATATCAACCATTTCCCATACCTGAAAGGCCGTGGGATGCAGTGAGCATGGATTTCATATTGGGACTGCCAAGGACACAAAGAGGATGTGATTCAATCTTTGTGGTAGTCGAAAGATTTTCAAAGATGACACATTTCATACCATGCCAGAAAACCAGTGATCCAACTCATATTGCGAACCTGTTTTTCAAGGAAGTCGTCAGACTTCATGGTTTTCCAAAGAGTATCCTGTCTGATTGGGATACCAAGTTTGTAGGGAATTTCTGGAGGACCTTATGGAAGAAGCTGGGGACAAATTTGTCTTTTAGCTCAACGTATCATCCTCAGACGGATGGAAAGATAAAGGTCATAAACATGAGTTTGGGAGATTTGCTAAGAAGCTTAGTGACTGAACACCACAGTCAATGGGATCACATTCTACCATAGGCAGAATTAGCTTATAATGATTCACTCAATAGAAGCACAGGGCATAGTCCATTCCAGAGTTTATATGGAATGCAGCCAAGAGGAGTTTTTGAATTGAAAGATTCAGAACAAAATGAATTCAGGAGTGCTAGTGCAAAGGATTTTGCAGAAGGAATGAAGGAGCTTCACATCCGAATTAAGGAACGATTGTAGAATTCAAGTCAAGAATACAAGAAGAGAGAAGATCAACATAGGTGAGAACTTCAATTTGAATTTGGTGATCTGATTCTTGTGCATACGAGGAAGGAGAGGTTCCCAAGGGGAACGTATAATAAGTTGAAGATGAAAAAGATTGGACCATGCAAGGTCATGAGGAAATTTGGGGCAAACACATATGAGATTAAATTACCCGATGGGGTCGAAATATCTCCGATATTCAATGTTGTGGATTTGTACCCTTACAGAGCTGAAGAAGCGGGAGCAGAGGAGGAACAGAAAGAAATTCAATGGACAAAACAATTGCCTGTAGCTGAAAAGCCACAGATGGAAGGCATAATTGACAAGAGGATTAGCAGAAAGACCAGGAGAAAAGAGTATTTTGAATACTTGGTCAAATGGAAAGGACATCCAATTGAAGATGCCAGTTGGGAGGATGAAGCAGAAATTCATAGGCATGGACAGACCGTGCAAGAGCTCATGAACAAGAGTTCATGAAAATTTTAAAGCGAGGGAGTATGATGCAAGAGCATCGTAAGCAACTAGCCAAGCAAGCAATGTAAAAGCGGGAGACAGCTAGAAAAGCACCAACGCACATTTTGAAATGTTTTGAAAAATTAATGGATGGACATTTATGTAATAGCTAAGGGAAGTGTACTTATATTTATATCTAGATGTTGTAAACAGATCTTGAGCGTTGTTCTCATCTGTCGAATGCAGAGGCATTTATGAGTAATGAATGCAAGTAGGTAGATATGAATGTTAGATTAGACAGTTTAGAAGCGTAGGAGGGAAAACGGATAAAGACACCCTCACCCTTGTATCATTGTATTATTATCATCATTTAGATTTGATAAGTTGTAGAGATGTAGAGAAGAACCCATGTACAGGAGCACTTGAGTTAATATATGAATCTTTGACTCAACTTTCATGGTGTTATGATGCTTATTGTTTACATTTGTTGAATGGTATGTTTACAATTGATTTGTTTCTTTGTTATGCATTTGTTTCAATGTTGCATTGTGTGTATGATTTAATGGTGAATGCATGAAGTCTAAGAGAGGAGAAGAATGAGTTTCGATTCTTTCCTTTCCCGAGAATTCCTGTAAGGAGTGCAGTGAACGTCTGCAAGGTGTGCGTTGATGAGCATCTGAGTTTTATCTCAGAAAGCTTAGGAGAGATACCATTGTTCTCATACCAGCTGAAGTGCAGGTGAAACACATAGTCGTTTAAGGTGTGCACAGGCTGGTTGAAATCTTTGGATTTATCAACTAAGGTGAAGGTTGAAGGACCACTGTTGCAAGAGTGCACAGGATCAGAGACTCAAATAACCAGAGGTTATTTGAAGATTTTCCGCAAGGTGTGCGAGCAGGGATCCTTTTGGGAAGATTGAGTTTACAAGTGAAAGCTCAAGAAGGATAACACCTTTGAAGTGCTCAAAGGGAGACAGAGATCGAAATCGACTCATAGAAGTCAAGTTTAGGAGGGAGAACACTGAGTCGTTTGGACGGGGGTCATTGAGGAGTGAATTGGGTGGTCAAAATTCTCCGTGGAGAACTTGCGAAATAGCGAGGACCATAGGATCCAGAGGAATTGTAAGGTGGTTTGGAGTTGGATGTATCCTCCACCCCGACCTCAAGAGTCAACGTGAAGTATTGATTGTGGTTAGTTTGAGCGACAGATCATTTCGGGGATTCGAGATTCGTAAGTTTGGAGTGCAAGCCAAAATCCTTGGTCACTCAAATTCCCGAATCACGAAAAGGATTATCAGGTGTGAAATTTTGGAATTTTGGTAATTCGGGGTTCAGCATTTCGGAAATTCCGATGACAAGGAGCTGGGACCCTTTGCATTGAAAATCTTGAAGCCGCGAAACACAATGTGTCTTTGGAGTGGAATTTCGTCATTTCAGTTTTCCGGAGTTCGGGAAGTAGAGGAGGCAGTGACTTTGGAATCAAGAGTTTCAAACTCCCGGTTCGCGAAATCCTGAAGACGGAAAGGAAAAATTCCCGAAAAGGTCGAGGGACAATAGACATTGGGTACCAATTGGGTTTCGTGGTTTTGGGACTCAAGAGGTAGAGTTGCATGGTCAATGCAACTCCCGAAATCATGAAAAGGGAAACGTTGAAAAGGCGGGTCCCAAGTCTCAGTCATAAGGTACGTGCGGCGGAGTTAAAAGGAGGGGACAAGCTTCGGTGAAAATCCTGAAAGGCCATCAATCTCGCATTCCATGGGACGTTGAGCCCATTTCGACATTTAGACATTTCAGAGTTTGGGGAATCATAAGGGAAAAGGAACGACTGTTGTTTGTTCGCTCAAAGTCCTGAAAGCCGAAACTAGTGGCTGAAAAGGTGGCATGTGCTTTTCGCATTGAAGGAGTCAACCTTCGTTGACATTTCGCATTTCGGCATTTGCCAAGAGCTGTGGAAATACATCGGGACTCTCCAACTCCCGAAACCCGAAGTCCTTTGTGGCTTAAACAAAGTGTTTAATTAACCCTTGGCATGGTTTTAGTGAACATCTTGAGCAGATCTTGGCCCGAGGGTAGGGTGTCTGCGTCAAAATCACACCCAACCCATTTAAGAAATTCCCAAATTACTCTTCTTCTTTTTTAAATATTTCTCTACACAACACTCTCTTTGATAAAATTCACTAGTAATTATTCAAACACTACAGCCCAAACTCTATTTCAAATAAAATAAATTACAACAACACTCTCTGAACATGATAAAAATGATACATAACAACTATGTGAATACTCTATGAACATAATCAAAATGCTACATAACAACTATGTGAGACAAATGAAATTTTCGTTGATGATAAGACAATTTGATCCCTATTTCTCCACACTGAGATAAGAACAAAAAACTGAGATTAAATAACGCCAGGAAACAACGTTGAGGACCCAATGTTGTAGTTGAGTAAGAAAAACATGGCAGGTTTCACTCAACTCTGTGAACAGTCTATGAACATTCCACATTGCTGCTTATTGCTTTCGCCACTCCTCGACAGACTCTGCACCATGTTTATTCTGGCTCTAATAGCTGCTTGTTAGATTTTGAATGAAAAGTTTTTTTTGCATGTAAATGTATGAATAAAGTACAATAGAGGTTTTGGAGAAACACACCCTAAATGAAATATACTTACTTATGGCTATGGACGCGGGTGAAGTGAAGTAAACCATTACATAAATTTTAAGTTTAACTTGTTTCATGCAGATAAGTAAGTGGTTAAGGAGAATATACATATAAATGATTTTATGGATAGATTAGTGTTGATTTATGAAATGTAACATTATCACCATCATAAAATATAAAATTAATTTTATTATTAATATTATATTTAATTTTATTATTATTATTAAAATTGTTTTAGCATTACATTTAATATGTATTTTAATTTATTAAATTTATGTTAAAAATTTATATGAAATTATATAAAAATACCAATTAATAAGAAATTTTTAAAAATTAAATTTGCCCATTTTAATAAAGTTATTTATTATTGAAAATAGGTTTACATAAAAATATTGTTATTTAAAATAGTGATCAATCTATTTATTTATGTAGATGATTAAGTCTTAGTTAAATAATTCAAAAATAGACAATGCAATTATCCTCATATCTAAAGATTTAAAGAATAAGAGAAAATTAAGATATTATAAAGAGTTCATTAATTTTATCATGAAAATTAATAGTATCTTTCCTTAAAATATTATATAGAGGTTATCAATCTTATGATGAAGATCAAAACTATCTTTCTTTTATATTTAGAGTAAAGAAAAAAATCAACATTGTTAAAATAATAATGAATTTTCACAAACTACAGAATGTAACAATTGGACAATTCCTAAACAATTTAGAAATGAATTGAATTGGTCATATTTGTAACATTAAATTGGACAATTCTTAAGCAATTTATGAATGAATGAATTGGTGGTATTTGTAATCTTAAGAAAGTAGAAGGTGAAAAGTGCTTATTTGTAACAATATTGATATTTCTAATATATTAACTCATCAAAAATATAAAGATTCAAGAAAGTTTCCCTCTAAACTTTTAGAACATAGAAATAAACTTTTATAGCAAAACCATTAATTCCTTACCATTTTTTAAGGTATGATAAACCTAAATTAATCTCGATAAATAAATAGTAACAATTTAGAAATACATATTTTATCATTACATTTAATATGCATTTTATGTTTTAATTTATTTTTTATAAATTAATCAAAATATATTAAAATTGTATATTTTATTAGGATGATGATGATTAACGTCGAAGACCAATTAGTCTATTGGACCTAAAAAGGGTAAGAAATTACTTCAACTTTAGCATGCTTCACTAAAAATGGATTAGTAAAATCAAAGACGCCTTATCTACTTTGTATATGGTTTGTGAAAAGCTTGTTTCTATCCATGTTGTGTTAGCACTAGTTGTGTTACTTGATCTTGAGTTAGTACAACTAGATGCTAAAACTACTTTACATGGAATTTTTTGGATAAGGGCATGTACATGGAACAACCATAACCATTAGTTCCAAATCGAAACAAAATATTTGTTTGCAAACTCAAGAATCATTGTATGGCCTGAAGCATGCGAGGAAAATGGTTCAACATCTTTGATTCCTTCATGGTGAGAAAAATTTTGCATTGTGGTTATGGTATATTTATTATCTTGGCATTAAATGTTATGCTTGACACTTGTAGCAAGAACAAGCATGTTTGAGATCAACAGGTTGGCTCAGTTGTTAGGATGTTTTATATGAAGGATCTAGGAGAAACAAAATAAATCTTGGCATGGAAATACATAGAGACAGGAAATATGGTAAACTTAGTTATCACAATAGAAGTATGTGGTCAAGATATTCAGGAAATTTTGTATGAATAATGTGAAACCTGTAAAATCCCTTTGGATTTTCATTGTAAGTTTTTTTCAGGTTTATGTCCTAACTAATGAAGAAGAAAAGGGTTATATGTCTCAAGTATTATATGATAGTAGGAATTTTGATGATTGCGATGGAAAATGGTCAACATTTCACGTGAAGCTGGTTTCGTCAGTAGACACATGGCAAAACCAGGTGAAGAGCATGGAAATGTTGCTTCAAACACATAAGCACAAGTATCACCTACAATGGTTGCACCGATTTAGTCTGTGGTTATGATTCATGAGATTTGGACAAGAGGAGACC
>JZKD02S0271083.1:140025-155859 GCA_000966675.3 Picea glauca
ATAAAATGTTTCGTTGTTAAGGTTTTATTTTAACTTCTTTACTTGATACCTTAATTTTTATATTGAATATTTAGTAGTTAGAAAATTAACATATAAAATTATATTATTATTTAAATATAGTTATTGGTTAGTTATTTAAGTTAAAAAGGATTAATTTAATTAAATAAGGTTTATCACTACACAATAATGATGGTAATGATGGAAATAATGATGAGATTACAAGTAGTTACTAAGAATATATTTTATATAGTTTTAAGGTTATTCTCTATTTTATGAATACTTGTTATTGTAAGTAGAGCTTTAAGGGGTTTGTCTCTTCAACGAGGCTCATGAACATTGCTCATTCGTTTGGAATACTAAGCATGTTTAATCTTATTCACTCCTGTATTTTCTTCTGTGCATTTAGTTTTTCTAAATATTTATATGGTTATGTTGTTTTTTCTTATTAAGCATGTTATGAGAGGTATTAGAGCTCTTCCCTAAGCTAGCACAAATGTAAAGTTAAGAAATACAAGTAGTGTCACTTGGTTGGAGACCCTTGTAAGCCTTATTGGTACCCCTTTGATTGTCTACATCAAAAAACATATGTATACATATTTGTCTTCCACATACACTCAGTTATACTAAAATCCCCTTAGGTGCACCTGAAACTAGCCTTACTTGAACCTTTTGGTCGTCTTCTCACTATAATATGTCAATAACAACACTTGGGGAAATCACTCTCTAGTACTTGGGAATTGGGTAGTACATGATAAGGGTAGGCTATAACCTCCTTAATTAGTGCTATGAGAGATTGGTTCAATTACTATTGTTATAAGTCCACATTTATATCAAATGAATATAGAACCTAACACTCCTTTGTCCTTAGGATATACAAACACTAGCCTCTGTAACATAGGCCACAAAATTCCTACATAAAGTAAACTATCAATACTTTGGGGATCTTGTTAGTGTACAGAAGCTATGAGTAATACTCATATAGTGGTGGAACTTTTAAAAATACAAATATGGGTTTTGACAACACACTTGTTGGACCTATCTCAAAAGATTCCATGTGTAGCACTGGTTGTTGTGGTACCACTCTTAAGTAACCATTTTTTAGTGGCCCCGATAATACACTTGTAAAAATATATCTCAAAAGACTCCTTATGAGATGTTAATTTCATTGTTATAACTCTCTAGTAACATTCTTTTGTGGACCACGAAAAAATGGCGAGCCCAATCGAGAAGGAGAAGAAGCAACATACAGAGAAGGATCCCGAGACGGAAACACAACCAGACTCCGCAAAAGTAGTCTCTGTCAAGATTCCAACACCCCCAAGATGGAAGAAAGAGATCATCTCATCGAGAAGGATAGCGGCTGACATAGTAGAAACAACAACAACGTCATAGGAAACCCTAACACAGGAACAAAAGAGGGAGTTGTTGGTTATGCAACCCCTTTTGGAAGGAGGGTTTTTCAAGGAGACATCGAGAGACACCTATGTGGCCCTTTCTAAATCTATTCTCTCACCTCATTTGGATGAAGAGGAACCTCCCTGGACAACTGCAACCGAGGAGGGAGGCTCCAACTCATTCTCTGGCGAGAGAGAACTAGCCATTTGGGCCCAGATCAAAGCTAAGAAGAGATTGTGGGCGCGGAAAGTGTTGAACCCTAGCCACCATCTTCGCCTTGATCTCGAGTACGAGAGACATTCAATTATCATAGACCTCAGAGATCTTCATCTCTTGGGGGATTCTCAACCCTCACTCTGTTACAAGAATCGAGTTAAGAGTGATGCAAGATCGAGGCTTCATTCTGAATATCGTGCCGAGGCCATCTCTGAGATTGAGGCAGGCTTCCCTCTTTTTATAAATACCATCACCAAATCTTCTCTCTGCTTGCATGCTCAAGATTCAGACTCCGTCTTTGAGATCACAACCTTAGTGCACCAGGATACAGGTATTCTGCCTGGATTTCAATGACTAATCTTTGAAGGATGAAAAATTGTGGATGGCTCTCCGCTACGGGACTATGGGAATCTAAAAAATGAAACCATTTCTCTCACTTCTCGTTTGTGTGGAGGAGCACCTTCCTTTAGTCATCCAAGCTCTTACAAGCATGCCGTGAAAACAAGGATTTCTGCTCCTTCGGGGTCCAAGGCTGAAACTTCAGGAGCAAAGGAGATTTTTGGCTCTGCCTTCATTGTGGAGCATTCTGTAGAACCTACAACAACAAAAGTCCAAGATCCCCACGTCTATGCCTCTACCTTTGTCTACCAGGAAAAATCCCTCATCTGTCACTTCAACAGACTATGGCCCTCGGCCTCTACACTAAGAGAATGGGTTAACAAGACCTGGTCGTCAGGTCATGAGATGTTCTTTTGCTCCAAAGGGTTGTTCATCGTCAAATTTTCCATAGAATCCAAATGTCAATGCATGCTAGAGAAAGGTCCTTGGTTCTGGGGCAAATTTGGTATTTCCATGCAGAGATGGTTCCCTGAATTCAATCCATTGACCATGACAACCATGACTACACCAGTCTGGGTAAGACTACCCAATCTACCCCTACATTTTTATATTCTATCTTTTTTATCTACCCTGGGAAATGCGTTGGGTAGATTTATCAAGACAGACACAGACCAGATATTGAAAGGCTTCATCACTTTCACCCACATATGCATTGAAATTGACCTCATTCAAGGGTTTCTAGATAGGATTCTTATAGATTGGACTAAGGAAGATAATTACATGTAGATGTTCGATTATGAGAACACCGTCTTCAGATGTCGCTCTTGTTAGAAAATAGGGCACCTCCATGCAACTTGTCCTCTATCCCCAACCCCTGGAGCACGAAAAAGAGCTAATGGTTGGCAAGACCCAAAAATTCAAAAAAGTCCCCCGAACCCTCCAACAAATGTACAACAACCAACTGCAGACCCAAAACACTAGCCTTCGGCTTCATCACAAAATCTTGAAGGTTCAGAAGTCCTGATTCTAATTCCCGCAGTTAAGCCTTTTCACCCACCCCTCAAAAATGGGGAAACGAATGATATAATCATGGCCACAACCCCGCTCCTAGGGACTTAGAAGCATGCTCGTGAATCAGACAATTTAGACAATGACAAAGAAGCACCCTTTTCTTCAACAACTCAAGATTATGACATTTCCTCAGACCATCTTCCTTTGGTGGCGAAAGTTGCTGAGCCTATCATCTCCTCTGGTTGGATTGATGTTCGTAAGAAAAAAGGAAGAAAGGTTCCTCTCCGATCAACACAATGATCCAACCCTTTCTCCTTATCTTGTAATGTTTCATCTCACTTTCCCACACACTCCTTGTGGTTCTCTTTTAGCATAGGCTAGGTTCTCTATGCAAATTTCACCAAAGATTCATAGGGAAGTGGTAGTAGATTCTACAGGAGGGTGAGGGAAAATATTAGAGGATATTTGTAAGTGATTAAAAATAGAACAAGGAGTAACCCTAGAACAAGCTTGACATAAATAATGAATTGTACTAACTAAATGAGTAAAAATAAATAATGCATGCGATATACTCTACATGGTTAAGTGAATTTTCCATAGTAGTTATCTATAGAGATCTATACACTCATTGATAGAAACCGAAGTAATTTTCCACTCATTCCTATTTAATTGGTCCATGCAATCATCAGTTAACTGAGTCACATGTGTGGAGTTAAGAGAAACTAATGCATGCACATGATATTTTCCCTCTTGGTTGTTTGAATGTGATATGCACCCTCCTGGTGAGTGAACTGAGGTGAACATGCAAATGCATAAGTGTCCATGCATAAAACCAAGGTTTCCATGCATAAGTGTCCTCCACTAGTCTAAATGAGGTGTAACCGACTCTGAATTGAAGAGGAAAGGCACCCTATTTTGTAGGAGGAACCCTAATTTGTAAGTGAGTATTCTCAGGAGGGATTATCCTCATCAATGGAAGTTCCCTAAACATTAGACTATCAACATTAGGAAAATAATTCCTAGGTGAGTGTGTAATATCCCCAACACCCCTCATGAACACTACTATGGTGTAAATGACAAATGGGTCCCAAAAACCAAGGCCATGTGAGCTACCCATTCTACTATGCATATTATAATGAACATTGAAAGTAGAGGAAAGTGGTAAATCCTCATGGGAACAACCCCCACCCCACCCCAAAGTACGATGTATAAAAAATTAATAAGTAATAAAGGCATCTCTGATACTATGTGAAGTTTCAGTGAAACTTGCACATAGAAACTAGCTAGTGAAAAAATCATGCAAATCTTGTGAGAGAGAAAAGGGAGGAAAGCTTTAGAGAAAGAATGAATTGTTTTAAATGAATGAGTAAAAATTAATAATACACATGATATACTCTACATGGTTGAGTGAATGCGTCATAGTAGTTATCTAGAGAGATCTATACACTCAATGAAAGAAAATGAAGTAATCTTCCACCTAGTCCTAGTTCATTGGTCCATGCAATCATTGGTTAAATGAGTCACACATGTGGAGGTATTAGAAACTAATGAATGCACATGATATTCACCCTCCTGGTTTCATGCATGCGATATGCGCCATCCTGGTGAGTAAACCGACATGAACATGCAACTGCGGGTGTTAAAACCAAGGTTTCCATGCATAAGTGTCCTCCACTAGTCTAACTGAGGTGTAACTAATCTAAATTGAAGAGGAAGGTGTCCTAATTTGCAGCGGAATATTTTTAGGAGAGAATATTCTCATCTATGGAAGCACCCTCAACAATAGACTATCAACCTTAGGAAAAGAGTTACCTAGGTGAGTGTGTAATATCTCCAACACCCCACTTGAACACTACTTGGGTGTAAATGATGAATGGGTCTTGACAACCAAGGCCATGTTAGGTACCCATTTTATAGTTCATATAAGAATGAAAATTGAAAGTAGATGAAAGAGGGAAAACCTCATGGGAACCCCCCCCTCAAAGTACAATGTGTCAAAAAAGAAGAAGGAAGAAAGGCAATTGCTAAGAAATTGTGTCCTTCACTCTAAGATTATTGCGTAGGAAGTGGAACTTTTACTCAATAAATGTCTTGGTGAATACATATGCATTCTATTCGACATATGGATAGTACTACAAATGGATGATCCTTCCATGTACCAATTCATTGATATAATGCATATGGATCTCGATGTGTTTGGTTCGCTTTTGTTGCACTGGGTCTCTACAAAAATTGAGAGTACTTTGATTGTCACACCAAATGAGAGCTAAAGGTGGAACTGGATGCCAAGATCAATGAGGAAGTTATGGATCCAATTTTTTTGAGTAGTGATGTTGACTACTCCTCTATACTCGCCCTTTGTTGACGATAAAGCAATGGCTGAATACTTTTTTCTCGACCAAGATATGGGACTAGAACCCAAACTGAGCATGTACCCAAAAGTGGACTTGCGATCTATGCTATCACCATCCCAATCAAAATCTATTAATCGCATAAGATCCAATGCACAAAATGTTTCATAGTGGATCCCATAACTGGTGGTGCCTTGAACATTTTTGAGGATGCACTTGGTATCCTTGTAGTGTAGCTCATGTATCTTCTGCATGTACATGTAAAATGCCCTTACTAGATATGAGAGATATGGTCGGGTGTAGGTGAGATACAAAAGGATCCCCACAAGATGTCGATATAAGGTGCTATCCACCAACAGTGTATCCCTTCCATCCTCTAGATGTACCCCAGACAAAAAAGGGTTTGGTCATTTACTTGCGATCAGTCATGTGTAATATACCCAAGAGATCCCCAACGTACTTAGTCTGAGATAGCTTGATCCTTGAATCATCCTTACTTATCTTGATACCAAGGAAACTTTTCATTATACCCATGTCTTTCATAGAAAACCTGTCATGAAAACTATATTTGACCGCATCAATTGCAAAAGTTGAAATCCCTTTGATCAAGAGTTCATCAACATATAGAGCTAAGATCAGAAAGGAGTTTGAGGTTCTTAGCATGTAGACATTTGGATATGATTTACATATAACAAAATGATCAGAAAGAAAATAGGCATGTGTCTTCACATACCATGATCTAGGTGGTTTCTTGAGGCCATAGAGTGACTTTTTTAATTGGCATACTAAGGATGAGTTCAGTTTGAACGCATGGGGTTGCTCCATATAAATATTCTCTGAGATATCCCCATGAAAAAAGGTGTTCTTCATGTCCATTTGGTGAACTTCCCACACTCTGGTTTTTGCAATGAAAATGGCCAATCAAATGGAGTTCGTCTTTGCTACTGGAGAAAAGGTATCATCATAGTCTATCTCATGGATATGTTGGAAGCCTTTAGCAAACAGTATTTCCTTGTACCTACTCACATGTCCATATGTTTCCTTCTTGGTTCTGTAGACCCATCTAGATCTAAAAATATTCTTGTTTGAAGGAAGCAGAACCATATCCCAATTCTAGTTCTCGAGGAGAGATTTATACCCCTCGATAAGGGATTCCCTATGGGATTCCCTATAGCCTTTGCATAGGTATGCGGTTCTGAATCTAGAAACATGTAGTAATGCATGGGCATCACTAGTTTGGTAGCTGTGAGTGCATGAGGAGGATCCTCAAACCGGGACGTTTTTCTCCTCTAATCCATTGAATCCCCTAGAAGGTCACTTGAATCATGTAAGGTGGTCTATGCCCACTTGGGAATTTGATGTGGATCATCATATGCATTATCATCATTGATATGCTCATCATCTTCTGAATCATATTTGAAACTCATATTCAAATCATGACCTGAATTAGTAGACTCATCATTGTTGATGTTTGGTGTAGGAAGAGATAGAGAGGTCTTTGCATGTGGATCCAATAGTGCATGCAAGGTACTTTCCTTAAACTAGATACTTTTCTCAATACTAAACTTGAGTGTTGGGGGATCAATCAACTTATAACCCTTCACACCATCGAGATATCCAACGAATATGCATGTGATGCTCTTAGGATATAATGATTTCCTCTTTTTAGAGGATACATGGGCACAAGCGCATGATCCAAATATTCAGAAGTGGGTGACTTCTGATTTGGTGTTTCTCCATGCTTAAAAGGGAGTCCTATCTTTGAAAATTCTATGAGGATATTCATTCTTAATGTAGTTATGAAAATTAAGTTCCCCAGTCCAAAGATTTGAAGGAAGAGACCTTGCGTGAAATGTGCAAGTGGCCATATCTTTGAGGGATCTGTGCTTCCACTTAGTTATGTTTATTAGTTGTTGAGTGTAAGGTATTGTATGCTGCAGTTGTATACCTGCATATGAATAAAGATATTGGACATATAGCTTCACATATTTTCCCCATTTGTCTATATATAGGATATTAATCTTCCTCCTAGGAGTCTCTACATTATCTTTGAAATCTTTGAGATTCTCAAAAACTTTAGAATTCTACCTAAGAAAACACACCCAAGTGTATCATTATAAATCATCAATAAATATAAGCACGTACATCGCCTTGCAGATGGAGGGATGTAGAAAGGGTCCCACAATATAACTATGGATGAGATCCATGAGAGAGGAGGCCCTCCAAGCCTTCCCTTTCTCAAAATTCTCTCGAGGATGTTTTCTAAGAATGCATCCTTAAAAAAATCCTTTGGAAAAGTGTATTTCAGGAAGGCTTATGTCCATTCCATGTTTGTTGAGTTGTTGCATTTATTTGATCTTTAGATCACCAAATATTTCATGCCAGAGTCTACTAGCATCATCAACATGAGCTAGTAATAAAGAGAAAGTGTATTTACCAATAAACTTACTAAATGTATACAAATCAGACTAGATATTTAAATCACCAACAACAATCTTGGAGTTATCATGCATGTCATATATGGTTACTAAATCAGGTGTCAATTCCACCCTTTTTCCTATTTCTTAATGCACTATCTAATAAACAAAGATTAGATTCACAGAGAATTTTGGAACATGAAAGAAGTTCTCAAAACTTCCATGTTCGA
The DNA here is from genome assembly GCA_000966675.3 of Picea glauca. Lineage (NCBI taxonomy): Eukaryota > Viridiplantae > Streptophyta > Pinopsida > Pinales > Pinaceae > Picea > Picea glauca. The sequence goes on from JZKD02S0271083.1 coordinate 147,985, forward strand.
GTTCTACTCTCCCTTGTCTAGTGATATCTACTAGAGTATGATCACCCATGAGGATGGGAGGACCTGTGCATGAAATAATAGAATATACAAAAATTGCGGCTACCATATGATGGGATGTGCTTGAGTCTGGGATCCATGCATTAGGAGAAGAATGAACATAAATTGAAGTGTTGGCACAGGGGAAAACCTAGGGTTCAAAGCTTAACAAAGAACCAACAAAACCATGACTACCAGCCCAATTGGAAACACCAGTGAAGAAGGAGAAGTCTCACCCGAGGTAGAAGAATGGGGCGTTACAGGACACAGGTGTCTGTAACCAGGCTGGGACATGATTATGTGATAAGAGCACTTTGCAGAATATTACGTTAATGCTTAGGAAGTGAACATGTAGTAGTTTGTTAGCCTCATTAACACCGCAAAGAATAATCGAAGACAGATAAGCGCAGTAGCAACAAGTGATTATGCACCCTGAGCACTTAGCACTTAACATTATGAGTTAAATATAGCATCCATTTACCCTTTAACCTAGGTAAAGTAATTAAGCAACAAAATATCTATTCATTGCACATGATAATAAAAGCGCTAAGAAAATGTATAACAAAAATAACACTTCACAAAGAAAACCATTAGACACCAGATATACGTGGTTCACCCCAGGGTGGCGATACATCCACAAACCGCTTCGTCTCTTTATTATTCGCCAAAATATTACATCCAGTCACTCCTGTGCACTAAGACACGGAGTTGAACTTCACACAAGACAGGAGATCTGTGCACTAAGCACTAGATCCTCCTTCTTTACCTTCTAAAAATATGTTAAATGCGCAGAGCCAAAATCTCTTATCGCGACACTTAACACCTTCTACAAAATCACAGTTTAGCACAAAGCCTCGACCACATACATTCCTTCACGCAAAATAAATTCTTTCTTCTACAATACATTCCTCTTTATTTATACTTTACAATAAGGCCTAAACATGGGGAAAACCCATGGGCCTACATCCCATAAACCCATTACAAAACCCAGAGGACCCCTTATTAAGTCCACATAACCCTCAAAATATGTGAGATCTGTGATCTCAGCTCCTCCTGGGAACTCCTACTTCGAACAACGTGTCGACGTCCAAAAGTGGGCCAAAACTGTCCAAAGTTTCCCCAAACCTTGGGTAAGGGCCAACATGAAGCATGAGAATTACCTCTTTTATCTGGTAGTTGGAGCAAACTTCTTCTTGGAATTCTCAGGAATGTAGTCCCTGAGATTATTCTGTTGAAGTTCCTTTTCCATGAGATCTATTATCTTATTCATGCATGATGATTGGGAACAATGATCGTGGTTGCAATAACTGCATTTTAACTTCCTTTTCTTTCCCTTTCTACCTTTGGAGTTGGAGGAATCATCAAAGGGTTTGGAATTTCCTTCCTTCTTGTGTTCAGAATGTTCCTTTCCATTTCCTTTATACTTGGAATTTATATTGAATGTGTTGCTTCTCTCATGCACAACAAGTGCATCTCCATTGGAACCCTTGGTTCTCCGATTTTGACGAGCTTACCTTTCTCATGTCTTAGGGACTCAATAAACTAGTCTAATGTAGGAATCTCCCACGTTTCTTCTGAAGTGAATCTCATTGTATGGAATGTTGAAACAAACACAACATACTCTAGAACAAGTTTTTTCAAAACATAGAGGATCAACTGATTGTGTTGAGTTGATTTTTCAATACCAAATCCCTTTAGATGAAGAAAAAGGTACTTGAAATTCATGAAAAAATCCTAGATGTTATGAAAGCTTATCAGATTGAAGGAATGCAACTCTACCCCGAGTATGTTGCCTCTCATCTTGTCCTATTTTCCAAAGAGATTTTGTCCAAATTTCATATGTAGTAGTACAAGATTCAATGCGAAACAATAACTCTAGGGACATTGAAATGCAAATAAGGTCGTAGGCCTCATCCATGATGTTGAGATACATGTTTTTATCAATAGATGATGTTGGCTAAACCTCTATAGCCATTTTTATTCAGTACAAGCATCTACATATGAGATGATGTAGAATTGTTCTCGATCAAGCATGAGATAAATAATGAATTGTATTAACTGAATGTGTAAAAATGAAAAATACACATGATATACTCTCCATGACTAAGTGAATGTGGCGTAGTAGTGATCTATAGAGATCTATGAACTCACTGAAAGAAACCAAAGTAATATAACATCTAGTCCTAGTCAATTGGTTCATCCAATCATCAGTTAATTGAGTCCCTAAACGGTTCATATATGCATTCAGTTTCGTCCCTACCACAATTCAATTATGTGGCATTGTCTCCCATGCTTTCAAATACCGATGAATATGAGCCTCTCACTATAAGTTCAATCTATTATGACTTGGATCCAGTAGTTGACATGGTCATCTCTTCGATAGGGATATTGGATTCAGATCTCCCTACCCTTATCAAGGCCGTCGACATGTATTGCTTCCAGAGTGATTTTCTTCCATCTAGTGAAGATCTCTTGGAAGCCATGATTGACGTTTATTCCTTGACATGTACTCCTTCCAAAGAATTTTCCTCTTGGAAGCCATGATCAAGATGAGCGATGAGCATAGTTTTACTCTCTGTAGCAAGCTTGTTAAAAAATGAAACATAATCTATGTGCATAGTTTTCCTCTCTGTAGCAAGCTCATTAAAGCATGAAATAGAAATCTAGGGATTGAACCTGGAACCTTGAGCATAGTTTTTCTTCTCTGTGGAAAGCTCATTAAAAAATGAAATGGAAGTCTCGAGCATAATTATTTTATTGTGTCAATATCGTTAAAAAATGAAATTGTCGCCTCTCCTAACAAGTCGAGTCTTTCGCTAGATCTCTTAGATATCAATTCAAGTATTTAGCTATATCTCATAGATGTTGAGTCAAGTCTTTCGATAGGTCTCATATTTGAACCTTCCTTTCATCTAACATTATCCTTTTTCTCCATCTAGTACAGAAATTGGTGACAACCTCAAAGTTCACGAATGAAATGAAGCTTGGGGGGCATGTCTCCAACCTTTGATTATCATTTTGGAGTCAAGCTGCTAACTTTTCAATATGGGGGCAAAGTACCAACCATCCATGGGTATCCCTACCTCTGGAAATCACGTTGCAAAATTACAAGCATAAGTTTAATTTTGTTTGAAGATTGTGTAAAAATGAAACCAATACCGAGCTTAGTCTTTGTTCTTTCTCATGCTCGTAAATACATGAAAATGTAACCGAGTAAACTTTTATCACTTTTTCAAAATCACAAAGGCTACACGAAAAAGGAACCCCCTGGAGTTTTCTTTAAGCTCTTTTCAGACTCTCTAAACATGAAAATATTGTCGAGTGATCTTGATTCCTTTCACACTCATTAAAAGGTTTGAAAGTGCATCTTTCGAGTGGTATTTTATCTCTTTTTCAGCCTCGCGAGACTAAAATTACGAAAAAGGAAAACCATGGAGTCACCTTTAAGTTCTTTTCAGACTCTCTAAACATGAAAAACCACTGATTTTTCCTTCTTTGGACTTGCTAAAATACACATTGAAGGACCCATATGGGAACGAACCCTTACTTCTTCCAGTTTTTTAAACAAAGGAAGATGAACTTACCAAAGGTGAGTTATATCGAGCATGTTTTACCCTCCTCAAGCTCGTTAAATTAAAAAGAGGCACTCATTTATCTGGGTGGGGGAAAAAATTGAAGGAAGTGGGTGAAGTTTTTAAGAATCCTTTATGGTAGTTATTATCGCCCTTGAACATGGAACTTGTTTGCGTCTCATATTATAGTTGGGTAATCCGCTTGTCTCTAAGTCATACCAATTCCATGTGTCGCCATACTTTTTCTTCCAGTCGAAGAGTGCTCTTATTTTTGTCACATTACATTTTTGGTACTCATCGAGTCAATACTGCCAAGTCAATTGTCGTGCCTCATCATGTTCAAGGGTTCACTTCAAACCATCCATCTACAGTATTTCTAGTTTCCATTTCATGTGTCAGTTCATACTCATTCGATTCACCATATTACATCACTTTCCTATGTCATTTTCATGTCGTTGATGGGGGATACATCAAGGCCCTCCATCGACGAGTCTTTTTCTGTCGACTTCAACACATCATCCAAGAATTAGACTTATAAACCAGTTAGTACCTTGTTTCCTGCATGCCTCAATGGAAGGCCTCCTCACTTCTGATAATGGGTTTACATCATTGACCTCTTATCAGATGATTCCGTGAATGTCTAACCTCAACTCATTTATTCACATTTGTTGGGATGTACAAGGGTACCTTGGGAGTCATTGACATCATTTGTGATTTCCCTCGCACTTGTTAATGGTTTACCTCAATGACTAGTAATCAAGTGGTTTCTACCATGTTCAACATCAAAATATCTATTCACATGGCTAGGTTTGTACAATATTGGGATTGGGACAAAGACCCTGGATTGATCATTCACTCTGTTAAACAACTTTTCCCAAGCTGCGAAGGAGATCATTTGAGCATGCTTATGTATAGACTATCACATAGATACACATTATATTGGTAGGTGGCTATGTTTTATCATCTCTTAGCTCCACTATGTATTTTTCATGGCTAGGATAAGTTCATATCATGGAGGTATGGATCCGCATTGTATCTTTGGTGTTCATATCCTTAGTCAATATTTTTCATGGATCTGGAGTGTATTGGTCGACGATTGTGCTTTGAGTCATCTCGTATTCCAAGCATAGGTATGTCTGCCTCATAGATGGAACATATATTAATACTATTTGATGGTTGTTTGCAGCCTCTTACATGTTCTCCAACTCCACACCCTTGCATTAAATATTTGTAAAGTGTTTCAACCATCATTCTCTCTTCTAACCTCACACTTTAGGGGGCATTATGTTACACATGAAATTTTCACACTTAGGTACCTTTACCTAAGTGTCGTAAGTGTCATATAAGTGTCTCATACACCTTGATACCATGGAATAACCTATATCACAATCCATAGTCAATGTGGAGGAGGGATATATTACATGAAGGCCAAAATACCAAGTGCACATGAATTATTATTAATATTCATGAAAAATAAATTAATTAAGTGTGAGAATCCACCTCACATTTGGTTTCCTATTTTTTAGGGAAGGTGGAGGATCTCATAGATGGTTGAAATATTTCCTCCTTAAAATCCTTGAGAGATATTTCCTCCCTAAAATCCTTAAGAGATATTTTCTCCCTAAATATATTTCAGATCCATTTTTAGTGGATCTGATGTCTGATCCTCGCCATGGTGGTTAAGCCTCCAAATCCTATATAATGAGGTATTTACATGGAGAAGGAAGGAATGGAGGAGTTTAGAGTACCAAACTTATGATCTCATAAGGATGATGATGAAGATTTGAGGTATCAAACATATGGTATTGGAAGAAGGCTTTAGGATATCAAACCTATGATTTTGGGAGCTTTGTGCAAGGGCTGGATGAGGAGGACTTAAAGAAGCTGCTGCAACTACATATATAGTTTTTAAGTATTTATTTAAGAGTTATCATTAATATATTTCTTGACCTATTTCCTTCTAACCTATGTCTCTTTACATATGTTTGTCTTACAGATGGATTTGATTGGACTAATCTTATAGAGTAGAGTACGAGTTCTTTGTCTTGATGTCCATTGCATTCGAGGTGTCAAAGCTCAAGTTGGAGCAACGAGGACAAACAACGAAATAAGGTGCTTCACACTTTCTTCCTTCTCCTTCTCTTTCTGAATAGTTAGTTAGATTCAAAGGAATGTTAGTGTGCATTTGCAATTTTCTGTCTTAGTATAGTGGTCTAGAATCCAAGAGGATATTCACCTATCTGCATGGGGATTTTCCTACAACAAGGTAAGAGAAACTAATGTATGCGCATGATATGAACCCTCCTGGATACATTCATGTGATATGTGCCCTGTTGGTGAGTATACCAAGATGAACATGCAGTTGCAGGTGTTAAAACTGAGGTTCCCATGCATAAGTGTCCTCCACTAGTCTAATTGAGGTGTATCTAGCTCTGAACTGAAGAGGGAAGGTGCCCTATTTTGTAGGAGGCATCGTAATTTATAGGGGAATATTCTCAGGAGAGAATATTCTCATCTATGGAAGCACCCTCAACATTATATTATCAACCTTAGGAAAATAATTGCCCAGGTGAGTTTGTAATATCTCCAACATTCCCCTCCATCTCAAACCTTTAGGGTCCAAAATTTATCTTAGGAAGAAATCACTTAGCACCAATGCCTTCGACTCTTTTATAATTGTGATCAGAAGTTTTTCAAGGGGTGAAAATGAAAATAATAAAAATTATTTCAAAGGGATGTTTCCCAACTTGAACATCGTAAGGACATTTTTTGGGATGACTCTCTAAGATGGAAATAGAGGAAACAACATCATCACATATATATGTCCCCATTATAGAGCCACCTTAAGAGGAAATATTGATTTATATCCATGATTTATTTTTCATATCCTCTCCTTATACCTTGACTCAAGTTGATTTTCTAGATCAACAACATAAAGGTGATTGTTTTAATTGACAGTGGAAATACCCACAAATTTATTCATAGGAAAGTGGTCAAGGAAAGAAGTGTTATGTCCATGTAATGGATAATTTTTAGATTATTATAACCAATGGTGGCATGAATAAATTAATGTGGTGGAATTGTTTGAAGGTGATACCTCAACTAGGGGAATATCAACTCAAATCCAATTTGTTCGTTATTGAATTTGGTGGATGTGATGTGGTACTTGGAGCATAATGGTTACGAAGATTGGAACCAATTACCATGGAATTCCAAGAATTGTACATGATATTTAATAAATATGGGAAACAACATACACTCAGGGGGATAAAATTTGGCTCCTTAGACATTATTAATTTTTATCACATGGAAAATATATTGAAGAAATGCCACTTTGACATCATTGCTCAATTCAATTCCATTATTTTGGTCGAGCAACCACCACACAAGATCTAACATGATTTACAATTGATATTGAATAAGAATAATTAAGTGTTTTACACATCGTGTGATTTTCCTTCACAAGGTAATAATGATCAAGGTATTCCATTGATTACACACAATCAACCTCCCAATATGCATCCTTATCGGCACCCTTTTTCATGAAGGAATGAAATTGAAAATATTATCTAGGAACTATTAGAATTAACATTTATTCATCCTAACACTATCCCTTATTCATCACCAATGGTCATGGTATTGAATAAAGAATGAAATCTGCACATGATTCCAAATTTCCATGCTCTCAATAAGCTAACCATAAAAGATCAATTTCCCATCCCAATTATTGATGATTCTCTTGGATGAGATTTATGGTGCCAAGTTTTTCAATAAATTGGACCTTATCTCAAGATACCACCAAACAAGAATGAAGAAGATGGAAATTCCTAAAATAGTTGTCCCTCTCATGAAGGACATTATGAGTTTTTAGTAATTCCCTTTGTCCTTTGCAATGTTACATCCAATTTTTAGAGCCTCAAGAATAAGATTTTTAGATCCTCCCTACACAATTTTTTGATTGTAATCTTCGATGATATCATGATTTATATAAAAATATGGGAAACACATGTGGAAAATGGTTAATTGAGCCTTGAAAATCCTTAGGGACAACCAATTATTCCTTAGGAATTCCAAATATTCTTTAGGTGCTTAAGATATAGATTACTTGGGTCAAATTTTCAATCAGGTTAGATGTTATAGTCTTTATATCCACCCTATAGGCCAAAGAGGAAGCAATCTGAGGATGAAATCCCAAATACATATTTTTCCCAAGAATTGAACCCTTTATGTGTTGGATTACTGAGAGGGGGGGTGAATCAGTAATAGC
>JZKD02S0271083.1:185330-195842 GCA_000966675.3 Picea glauca
AGTTGTAATTGTTTGAACAAGATAGTGTAAATGACTAACTGTAAAAAATGGTCACAATGACCGACTAACCAGTGGCCATGGATGACTAACATACATTGCAAGATAGAGAATATCAATACTCTATGTAATTGACATAGCCAAAAGAAAAATAGACACCTCGGGGATCTAGTCCAAATGTGAGCCCAAGCTACCATGAGCATTGTGAGTTGGGACAAAATTATGGCCGCAGGTTGGGCATTTCTTGCTTGTTGGATCTTCAGTCATGGATTCGAACAAGAGGTCCATTATCTGCCCTAGAATTCCCTGGATGTGCGCCTGGTCATCAAGTTTCTATCGCAGCTAAAAAATGAGTTGAAGATGTTCATCTGTGAGTCGAAGCAGGGTGGGCAGAGGTGTGTCCTCCATCATCTCTGCATCCATCTCCAATTCTACGTCTGTAACTGTCAATGGAATTTCCATTTTTCAACTAGGAGGAATTTATTCCTCCACAATGCATCCTCCGGTGCCGAAAATATGGTCTGGAGTATGGGCTCTGAGAGGGCCAATTTTAGGATGAAAAATCAATGGATGAGTGAGCTCCTCAGGAGGGAGAATTTCCTCCTCAATAGGGAAAATACCATAGTCAATTGTGGGATTATAAGTTTGAGGTAGTGATTGTTGAGACCACTTATGAATTGGGTCGGGATTACCGGTAGTGATGAGGGAGAGCTGAGAGGGAGTGAGTCTATTGCATATGGTTAGGGGTTGTAATACAACATACCCCTTCTAGATTTTCCCCTCTCTTTAGGCATGGTGTAGGAGTTCTAGGTGGGACTGTGTAGAAAAATCAATGGAGGATTGACGGTGGGTGGCCAAACATTTAGGATAAATAAGGAGAAAACGAACATACAACAAAGATAGAATGGGATATCCCTCAAGGGAACATGCCTTCATAGTTCCTTGTGAGATGACAGGGGAAAATTCCATGAAAGACGATGTGAATGCTTTTTTGGTTCTGGTACCTTGCTTTGTACGCCCAACCTGGTTCGCCCAAGGCACCATTAAGTTACCCTCGAGTTCCCAACACACTACCATAACTTCTATCTGAGTGTGGGTTATTCGATATGGATGAAGGGAGGCTGGCGGAAAGGGTTAATAACTCTCTATGCTTCCTATCGCCAAATGTCATCCATTGAGAGCCATTTTTCACCCCATCCGGGAGCTTAATGACGCACTTAATGTTTAATCTTTATTGGAATTAAATTCTTAATGTAATTAAAAATTCCCTAATTCATCATTACTTCCAATTAGATGGTGGACTATTAAAATTTTTAATATTAATTAATTTAAACATTTTAATATTAAATCATATGTAGTCTGCTCCATCTTTATGAATCTATTCATCATTGTTTGTAATTAAATGGAGGGTTTCTATGCATTAAATCTTCGGGATCATAATGGTACATTCACGGGAAAAAGACAGTCGATCGAAATAATAATTCATTACGAGGACACGAGGTGATAGATCCGGCTAAGGAATATTTGGAAAACACATGCATCCAAAGTTTGTCCTGGGCATATATTGTGGTTGTCTTGGCCTGCTACTCTGTGTTTTTGTTTATGGTATATGTAAGTTTCAATACCATTTCAATACATGTATCAATGTTGGCTCTACTTCCATCAGTGTTTTAATCAAAGATGGAGGTCTCAATCTCATTCCATGAGTTTTCCATTTTAGATACATATTGGTCTCTATTTTATTTTTTTAGCATATAGAAAAACATTGTATACATAAACAAAATTGTTGTATTGAAAAATTCTAGTCATTGAAATCATTAACGAACATATTCCATGAAATGAGAATCTAAAGAAGGATAATTTTGGAATTGAAACTGTGGCATGTAATGTGTCTAAGATTTTAATATAAAAAAATTAATGACCATAAGTAACATTATTTTGTCAAATCCCTACTCATTGGATCTAGTGCACAAGATATTTTTTCACACTATTCATATATTGATAGATTAGTTATTAGATATTCAATCAAAGTGCGCAAGATATTCTTTCACAATTCATTATCTCCTTGGATATTCAGTTAAAATAAATAATACATGAATTTCAATTTTTCCTAATCCGATTTAATAGAGAGGGTGTGTTCCCTAGCCATTGTTTAAAATTTATTTCCCTACACAATGAACGCATGAATTCCCCAGGGGAAGAAATTTTAAAGAGAAAGTGAATGCATGCATGTAGGAAAATCATTGAAGGAAGGTTCATGGTGTTAGAATATAATGGATCTGCTCATTTTACCATTGACAATATCACTATTGTCACTCAACCATAGGCCAAAGCCACCCTCCGAGCACCTTAACCTTGATAGAGAATCACTCTGGAAGAAAACCCTAGGCTATATAGCCAAACAAAGAGTAGTGGATCTTTCCCCAAGAATAGTGCACCAACAAGAGATGATCAGATAGTCCAAACACTAGCCAAGAGATAGTCCAAGACAAAACGTAACTGCTAGCTGCAGCATCTGCACTGACAACTCTCCTCCAAACCTATGCAGAAAATTGGGCACTGTAGTGCGCACAAGTGTTTCTCTGCAATTTTGAGATTGCCTGCTAGAATGAAGACTGGCCTCCTATATTTATAGTAATTCTAGCTAAATTCCTGGGCCGACTTCTCATTATGGGTATCTGTCTGTTCAGTATATATTATTTATTCTGTCCAACTTCTTCTCTTGGAGGCTAATAACCTAATATAAGTTATCTTCTTGAGCCAACAAGTCTTCTAGGGTTATTAGCCAACTCATTAGGGTTTATCTTGCTTCCTAAAGTATTCTATTCTCATCAAGTTTACACGTGGAGGTAAATACCTCTCGCAACTACCATAATATCAACACTCCCTCCTAGCTAGGGAGGTATTACAGGTAATGGTCTTGAGCACAAACATACCATTCACCTGGTAGCATCAACATAGTTGTATATACTATCTTATGAGATCATGAGGACCATCATCATCATTAGTGTCATCAACTGCATCATCTCTTAGAACCATACTCTATTTGAGTAATTAGACATTATGGTCACTCCACATAGTGACACAAGAGCCATTCTTATAATCTAGAAGAATAAATGTTCTGAACCATTTTATATCTGGGAAATATTTGTTCATTGATTATCCATCTAGATGATAATCATTTTCAACACTGTTGATAGTCTTCAAGGCAATCAGAACAATATCATTCAATAGAACACAACTGTGCCTATCCATAGCAGTACACAACTGCAATCCAGTGTACACTACCATACCAAGTAGCACACAAGTACTTGATCAATAACGTATAGTCACAAACAGTGGAACACATCCACCACAGTAGTATACATCTATTGTCATACATTCTTCATAACAATCATCTGATATCAACCTGCACAGAAACAATGTTATGATATAAACTGAATCATCTAGGCCATTATTCCACTCACATTTGTGAGATCTCGGAAGAGAATCTACCCTCAAAAAGTAAGACATCAATGATGAGCTATCTGGAACATTATTCTCAAGTAAGGAAGAATAACTGTCCTGATTTCTGAGCCTCGACCATTCCCCACCCTGGGCCATTCCTCCGACACTAAACAAAGTGTAACTTGGAGAGAATGATTCTTCCCTAAGGAATGTTTTTCCATTATTTTTTAGCCTGGACCATTCCTCTGACACTAAAAGAAGTGCAACCTGGAGAGAATGAATCCACCCTAATGAATGTACATATCATTTCCTCTATTAACCACAAGAGGAAAATACTGTCCTGTACAAACCTCCAAAACAGACCAATCCTAATGTTAACCACAATGAGAAATCGTTGTCTGGCGAGGTGGGCCAGTCTTCTTGAGTAACCCTCAGTAAGAGAGACTTCCCTATAACACTACCCATTTTAACCACAATGTGAAGTCGATGTTTATGGTACATCAAGAATCTGGACCATTTTTTGAATTGGAAAATGTTTGTCCATTAGAAATCTCAATCCACTTTCTGAACTAGAAAGAATCTGCTCATCTTGGACCATTCTTCAAACTGAAAAAATGATTGTCCATCAATCAATAATACATCAATGATCCCTCCCAACCTGGTAGTTATCTCTTCCTTTCTCTATAAAGAAGTCTTCTCCATGAGCTCTAGCTTGAGTACGCAAACTCATTCATCTTGAACAAAATATTTACCAATATGTATGCTTATCTTCTCATCTGTGGAGATATGTATTGGAGAACCACTTTCTCCTTTCTGGACTTCATCAAGGATAATGTAATTCTTGATTTGAAATGTTCTTTGGTTTGGAACACTGGTTTTCTATGAAGGATTCATGTAGCTCTGATCAATAAAGTATATCATTGTTGGAAAGACTGGAACATATCCATGTGGAACTTCTTCTGTTATCATGAGATCTGATCTTCTGAGTAATCATCTTGATACAATATATTTGTTATAGAAAATCTTCACCATGCTTCTCCTATGCACTGGAGGTTCTCTACCAAGTTATATTCTTCTATCTGCATACAAGGGCTTTCTGGTATGCTTCAAATTATTGAATTTTCGCTTCATGCGCTCTTTGTTCAATTTTCTCTAGAGAACAGTCTTTGCATTCATCTGATGTAGAACTCCAGCCCATGGATATTGTAGACAATATAATGGTTCATGTAGAGATATATCTGGTCTACTAGAACAAGTAATCATCACAGTCTTCTCCCTCCATCTAGGAGAACCTCTAGTTCTGGATCTTGCAATGTTTGCATACATACACTGTTCTTCATCACAAATTTCAGTTCCTCTTATTGATTTCTTTTAGTCAGCTCATATCAGGCTGGTAATCTTGTGATTCTTGGTTGTTCTAGCTTCTCTTTCTTTAGCTCTTTGGTCCATGGAGTTTCTTATAGATTCCATTCCCTGAAGATTCTGAATTATTCCTTTCATCATAGGATCATGGATGTGAATGGACAACTAGGAATACTTTAAGGCTTCTGTTTGAAGAATTCTTATTCTATGGTTGAAATGAACACATACTTCTTTTCATGTTTTCTACCATGGATATATACTTCATCATATTCAATGGATTATAGGATTAGCTCCCTCCTAATCCTTGCTTCATGTATGAGTGCATATAATTGGCTCTTTCTGTATAGTAGAGTCCACGCTTCTGTCTTATCCTTATTGTCTTCTGCAATATATAATTGGCTCCCTCCATCTAACAGATTCCACGCTTCCATCTTATTTTCTTCTGCAAAATGTCATAATTATTTCTCCAATTTCCTCTTGATTGTTGACTTCTTTTTGTCTTTGCTTCTTCTAAGTCTCTTCATGATTGATTATAAATTCGGCTTATCTTGTAATGGCTTCCACATGAGTTTTTTGATGTATTTCATCCTTTCATGTGTATTATCTAACTTGTATAATGATATCAATCCTTATATTGTTGTTCTTCCATAGGTATACTTTCTCTTGGAACACATTATCTTCCAGGAGATAGATATACAAGATATGTACAAAGACGATGAAAACAAGATATGTACAAGAACTAAGAAGAGTATTGTTACCTTCAGAAGAAGAAGTCTCTTTCATCTTTCTTAGTCTTGTTTGTAGTTTCCTTTTCTTCGACAACTGATGCTTTGTGTTTCTCCTTCCTTTTCTTTAGCTCGGGACAATGATTCTTGTAGTGACAATACCTTCGACAGTTGAAGCATTGTATTTCTGAAATATCTTTCTCTTGATTTGTCTTCCTCTTTGAACAAAACTTTATTTTGTTCCTGAAATTCTTGAATCTTGTTGTGAAGGCTTGATCATTGTACTTCTTTTAGGGTTTCTCTTTTGCACTGATCCTGGATTCTTCTTGAGCACAACAATTCCAAAGTTCTTCAAATGTAGGATACTCCTTCCTTGTGTTCATGCTTGCGGAAAATGCATCTCATGTCTTGGGAAGACCATTGAGTACTATGTTTACCAATTCCTTCTTTGAAATGATCTCTGCAATAGCTTGTATTTGATATATCAACTGAGAGATTCTCACAAAGTATGATGTTATGATATCAACATCATTCATCTTCATGTCACAAAGATCATTCTTCAAACTCATTATTTGTCCAATGTTTTTGACTAAGAAGAGGTTTGTTAGGGCATTGTACATCTACATCGATGATTCAAGATGGGAGATGTAGGGTATAAAGTGGTCTTTTATAGAGTCCACTATGATACTTATGGCATTGATATCACCATCTTTGAACTTCTCGATAACTACAACATTCTGCGGTTCCTTTTCTTTTCCTTCTTCAAACTCTGGTTCCACGATCTTTACTTTCACAATATCCAACACTTTATTCTTGGCAAGGATGAAGTCAATCCTTATCTTCCACGCTCTAAAGTTAGAGGCTCCATCTAACTTGTTCTTTGACTTCATAGAATAAGTCATGGCTGCTTTGACTTGGTCAAACCCTAGATTTGACCAAAAAAACTCAAACTTGACGTCTTGGCTTGTTGAGAGTATGAGGAGATGCACTAGGCTAGGGCGCACTGATCTATCTGTAAATTAGGTCAATCCTTTCACTTAATGTGCCTCAATGAGAGGAATAGGGTTTCTGCAACTACACCTGCTAGTAACCCTAGTGACAGGGCTATGGTGACTACTCCTTCTAGAAACCCTAGCAGTAGTTCTTCAACGAGCTTAATATCCTTATGACTATGATTCCTTCAAGCGTTTAGACCGACTGAAGGAGGTGTGGGCCCATAACCTGTTAGAATATAATGAATATGCTCATTTTACCATTGACAATATTACTATTGTCAACCAACCATAGGTCAAAGCAACCCTCCGAGCACCTTAAGCTTAAGAAAGAATCACTTTGGAAGAAAACCCTAAGCTAGATACCCAAACAAAAGGTAGCACATCTTTCCCCAAGGATAGCACACCAACAGGAGCTAATCATATAGTCCAAACCCTAGCCAAGAGATAGTCCAAGACAAAATGTAACTGCTAGCTGCAGTAGCTACACCGACAACTCTCCTCCAAACCTGGGCACAAAAATGGGCACTGCAATGCACACAAGTGTTGCTCTGTAATTTTGAGACTGCCTACCAGAATGAAGACTGGCCTCCTGTATTTATAGTAATTCTGGATAACTACCTGGGTCAACTTCTCATTCTGGGTATCTGTATGTTCAGTATATATTATTTATTCTATCTGACTTCTTCTCTTGGAGGCTAATAACCTAATATAAGTTATATTCTTGAGCCAACATGTATTCTAGAGTTATTAGCCAACTCATTAGGGTTTCTCTTACTTCCTGGAGTATTCTATTCTCGTCAGGTTTACACGTGGAGGTAAATACCTCCCGCAGCTACCATAATATCAACACATGGTCCCTCTACCTTCAATGGTTCTCACACATGCATGAAAAACATAAAACCAAAATGCCTCATAGCATGATCCGAAAATGATCTTTTAAATGACTATGGTTGATTTATTATGCATGCGTTTATTAACCATTTAAGAAGATTAATGAAAGAGGAATAAGATATGTGAATATATCATAGCCACAAAAATATATACAGATCTTAATTGAAGCAATAATTACAACAAACCATAAAAAGAGAAGTGATAACTGACTTTGACAATCTCGCCTACGACTCTGAGCCTTTGTCTTAGCGGGTGAGGCTTCTTTATTTATGTTCAAATATCAATAAGTACATCGTAGTAGTTCCATAAGGATATAAGACTAATCTGGTCTTGTTCTCCCATATCTCTAGAACCCAACAAAACAAACGACACTCAAAATGGATGGTTGGAGCTCCCAAAAATGGCCCACAAAGGTGTGCTCCTCAACAACTTCCCTGCATAAAAATGTCTTTGGCTTGGATTTCCTTCAACATAACTCCACTCTGACTATCATTCATGGCCTCAAGAAGGCATAATTTATTTATATCTAAAGTTTTTTATTATTCCCCAACTTCCTCCCAAACTTTGGCCTCCAAAAAGGCCCAATATCCCCCAAAAATGGGCAAAATCCATTATTAACAGGCCAACATTTAATTAAAAATCAAAAACATATATTAAAAACCCACTTTAGCATAAATTATGGGCTGAATTTCCCAATGCAGGCATGCACCCCCTCTAAAATGGTCATATGCAGTTATATATGGCCAAGCACCAACCCAAAGGGTTGTGCGTTGGCTCCTAGCCCCAAGATCTCTGGTCATGTGGCATCCTGAAACTGTGGGCAGAGAGCCCTTCATGCTAGCAAATGAAATGAGACCTCGGGTCACCTGGAATGTAATGTTGCCAAAGATCAAGCCCTATATCCTGTGGTATATGGAGCGTTGGAAACACCTATTCTGTGGACCCCCGACAACGTGGCTTAATGCTTGTCGTGTGGTTGTGTGGGCATAAGAGTTTACACATAGTTGTGGGATGGGGCATAACCCCAACCCTTTATGCCTCCATTTGAACAATTGAATCACTTCATATATCATAACGCAAGACTATATAAACAAGTTCCACCAGTGTACCAATGGTATCCTCTCCTTCTTCCAAGTCACTAGTCCATACAGGATGTCGCGTGGTCGAGACTCATGGAGTACAAAATGTTTTTTAACCCAATACAAGCCAACCAATGGGTGCCATGTGGAAGCCCATGTCCGAGACACGTGACACCCCACCATTCACTGTACTTTGATGCCACCTGTCAGTTAGTGATTCATCCATGTGTCAACGTCGTCCCTTTCCACTTGTCTACCCGGTCAGTGTCTGTACCTTCCATGTGTCCACTGACCATACCTTCCACCTATACGAGTGTGTCACGTGTCACCCTTTTAGTGGTGACACATATCACCTTCGAGTTGGTCCAAATCAACTATAAGGCCTTCCCACTATGTCTCTACCACATGTCACGCTGCCACGTGATGTTGATGTCAACGTTGACTTTTTTACTGTTGACCTATTTGACTTTTTGCCTATTTGGAAAAACTGTCAGAGTGTGATAACTCTCGCATACGATGTCCATTTGAGGGAATAAATATATTGTAGATATCAATGTGATGATATGGTCGCAATGGAATTGGTTTCATCTGATTTAGAGAGCTTTCATTTTTTAGCCATTTCTGGACCTGGGAAGCTTCCTGGATTTAATTCTGGATCATGGCATCTATTGATGATCAAATAGCCTAGAAAATTACAAAAAATTTAAATACACTGATGAAGATATTACCTCGTCTTGGTTGATGCTATGCTCGGTTAGTCTTCTTCCCAATACAATATGTCAGAAAGAATAATCTTTCTCTCGGTTGTGCTCCAAATGCATCTAATCAGTTTGCTAAACTAATAATATAGATCAAATAACCTGCATATCATAATAGATCATATATCATAATAAACTAATCCAATTGAAGGAAATCATAATAGATCAAATAAGCTACATCCTATATCACTTTGGTTGATGTTTTGCTCTGTTATCCTTCATCCCAGTCCAAAAGCAATAATCATCCTCTTGCTTGTGGTCCAACGACAATTCCTACAATAGTAATATGGATATGACATTGATATGAAACAATAATAATATGGATATGGCATAATATGAAATGTCATAGAAGACATAAATGATTTTATTATGTCTTTAAATTAAACTCAAGACATGGCATCAATCCTTTAAATTGAACACATGACACTTTACTACAAAATGGATGCATTCCCTAATATAAAATGAATGCCTGCCCTGATATGAATCTACTCCCTAATATGAAAAGTTTTTAATTGAACGCATAATTAAATTATAAACTCATAATTTGATTATATGTTTATCTATTCAATATATGAATGCATAATTGAATAAGGTTGAGGTGGAATTTTATCTATGTAATAACGTTAACTATGATTAAATTGAAAGCGAGACATGGCATCAACATCAGACCTTGAATGCATGTGAACGTTATCCAGCATCCAACAACCCAATTATTGGGAGGTTGTTGCATGGTCCTTGATCTCTCATGGCATAGCGTCCCCATACCATAGATGGTGGATTTGACAATTTTAGGTTCTCTATTCACTCTAAGTGTCCTTGTCCCCTCACCATCACTCATAAATTTCCACGAGAGGATATTGAATACATAACAGAGCCAAATCCGGGAGATCCACAACCTCCCATGAGATTAGTTAAACCACCAAATCTAGTTGGATCTGTAGTAGTTGACACCTTGATCTAGGTTGTAGTGACTTCAATGATGAAATTAAATGTAGTACCTACTATTTTCTATTATCGACGATGATTGAGGGAACTTAGCAAAGCGATAAGTCATAACTTACGATACGGTATGTCATCCCAACATTTAAAACCTGTGGTAAGTCATAACTTTGTTAATGTTTATGCCATTATTATAGTTCTTTTCAATTCATAAGATAAGAGCATAATAAGAACAAGATCACTGAGAAATACACATCCACAAGAGACACAACATTTATCCTGGGAAACCCTCTAGGGGAAGAAAACCCAGCAAAAACTT